>MU223234.1:319397-348664 GCA_018584345.1 Thuja plicata | reverse complement strand
TGCAATAAGCCTTTTGCAATACCAGGCTTAGAACTATATCTCTTCTCCTGCCTTGTCATGTCAATTTTTGTAGACATGGTGCTGAATAAGCCAAAGGCTTGCATGAATGAGTTTCTGTTCAAAATTAGCAAGGCAATGCCATCATCCCTTTTAATGGTCTTTGTCAAGGCATCATAGTGATTTTCTAGGTCAAGAAATAGGTCTACATCTAAGAAAACATCAGGAACAAGCAACCTAGCAAGACCACATGTCCAAGGGTTTGAAACTGGGATGGGCTTATCGGAGTTTTTATAGAAATAGGTGAAAAGAGAGAAACCTGTTGTGCCCGGGGTCATAGCATCTCGAATGTTCTTGTACTCATCTAGGAGGACACTAGCATCGGCCTTCTTATTCTGTGTTGAACCTGGCAGAATATGGAGAAACTCACTTTTCCTTTCTGTTCCTCTCCACTGCCTCCACTTGTTGAAGCAACATTCACAGCTCTGCTCATATCTGCAACACCTTGAATCTCTTTTCTTACTAATATTGAAACAAATCTAATCTCAAATATCAGCTGTTTACTCTGTGCACAATCTCCTGCAATTTAGAATTTCTGATCAATTTTGAATATACTGCAAACTGAGCAAAATATCACTCTCCTGAAAATTAGCAACTTGGGCTCTGAAAACTGAAAGAACGGTGAACGAGAATGAGTGTGCCATCAACTCCTTATAGCCGTCATTCAGAGTACACAGCTCATAATTTGGAAACATCAGTTCTGCCATTAATTTGCCATGCCGTGAACTTTGAAAAACCTAGCCGTAGCTGCTGAAGTTGACAGGAAATCATATTTCCAAAAATGAATCCTCGGAGCCATCATAAATCATTTAAGAGAGCTGACATGTCACATTCTAATTTATTGTCCGTCTCACATCTCAGCTACTCTTTTTGCTTAGTAATCAAAATACGTGCCTGTGATTGGTTGCTGGGAGATTTACATTGTCACATCAAAAAACTGCCGCCGTTTTTTAGATTTTGTAATCAGGCAACTGCGCGACTGCATTAAGTCTCTTTGTCACGGGCCTTTGTTATTAACCATGGTTCCGTCTCAAGACTTGGCGACAATGTGTTTTCTTAACCTTGGCTGACCCAAGTGATCATCTGGCGATCACGCGACATAACTGAAATCAAAGTCGCGCACAGTTAACCTTAACTCATCTTTCTTTCTGAGACCTAGCGACTAGCCGTTACCTTTAACCTTCTCATTCATCTCCTTGTCGCTGAATGCTTTTATTCTATTTCAAGACTATGCGACAACCTTTAGTCGCCTAATCGCATAATCAAATCCTGGGCCTTCAACTTTACCTTAACAGGTTATATGCGCCTTTTCTTTTCTTCTGACGACTTTGCGACATACCCTAATCGCCAAGTCGGGAGGACTTTTCCCTTGGGGCACTTTTCTTCCCAGACTTTGCGACTACCGTTGGATCTTCTGATTCTTTCATCTGACGGCTGGCATTTAATCGCTCAATGATTCTGCATACCCTTAAATTATTTCCAGACATCGCGACTGAAGGGAAAGCATCTTAGTCTCGAAGTCATTGAATCCACTTTTTCTTTCTGGCAACCATGTGATTACCCACTTGCTTTATGACAGATGTCACTCAATCATTTGTCCTTTTACTGCATACAGAAACTGAAGCATTATCTTGTTCTGGCGACATCCCGACTAAATATTACTGCAAACTTCAAACGGTTAGTCGCGTAGTCTGAGCTGAAATCTCTTAACCACTGTTCTATTCCGAGACCACGCGACTGAAGGAAAACTTAACTGTTAGCTTTGGCTTGATTTGGCGACAACGCGACATGAATTAATCGCGAAGTCTGAGAACAATTTCATAACTGTTTAATTTCTCCCCCGATCACCCGACTAACAATGGGTCCCATCTTTTACAAAGCTTTATAACATGGATATCTCGCGACTACCTGACTGAAAGAAATCATTGAGTCTCTAAACACTGAAGGAATATTCTATTTTTAAACAAGACCAAGCGACACAAGGAAAAAATCAAAGTCGGGAAAGCAATTGGAATATTCGGCTGGGGTAACGCGACGAGGTGACCTAAATTAAAGCACATGCCTTTAGTGAATGAAAAAGTAACGCTGAAACATAAGACATGGCTTAAGGTTTAAATTCATCGTTCAACACTTGGAAATGACTAGGGTTTTCAGGGTTTTTGCAATTTGGCAAGGTTTAGACTTGAAAACCTGAAAACCTAACATGGGTAAGGGCATGATGAACGAGAGATAGCTGAATTGAGAACATCAGAACTCAGAGAGTAGGACAAGGAACCAGGAGAACTAGCAAAAATAGGAAATACAACCAACACATGGAGGCAAGAAACGATACAAGGATAGACTTCTGGTCAAAGGTTTTACATAGAAAAAATGTATCTATTTTGAGGAGATATTTTCTCCTGTAGTTAAAATGAATTTAATTTGAAATATTCAAAGTATTCTGGAGATAGAAGACTTGCATCTAGAACTATTAGATGTCAAGAAAACTTTCTTCCATGGAGATTTGGAGGACAATATTTATATGCAACAACCACAATGATATGAGGTAAAAGGTAAATAGAATTTAGTGTGCAAGTTGAAGAAGACCTTGTATGGGCTAAAACAAGCACCCCATAAATGGTCTTTTAAATTTGATTGTTTTATGGTTGAACAAGGTTACAACAGATTCCGTTCTGATCATTGCGTTTATTTCAAGAGATTGAATAATGGTAGCCATATTACTATGTTATTATATGTTCATGATATGTTTGTTGTCAAGTCTAAATGACCTTAAAAAAAATTAGCACAATTATTTACTATGAAGGTTTTGGGTGTAGAAAAACAAATCCTTGGTATGAGAATAACTAAAGATGGGAAAAATCACACATTAACATTGTCTCAAAGTGGTTACATAGAAAATGTGTTGAAAAAATTTCAAATGAAAGATGCTAAACAAGTTAGTACACCTTTTCCTATTCATTTTAAATTGTCCAAAGAGATTAGCCCCAAGAAATAAGAGGAGGTGGATTACATGTCTAAGGTTCCATACTCTTCAGTAGTTGGTAGCTTGATGTATTCCATGGTGTGTACAATGCCAAATATTGCACATATAATGGGAGTTGTGAGCAAGAATTTGAAATATCCTGGAAATGAGAATTGGAATGCAGTAAAGTGTATTCTTAGGTATTTGAGAGGTACAACAACTCGATCTTTATGTTTTAGAGGCTCCCATTCCACTTTACAAGGCTATGTTGATTGAGATTTAGTAGGAGATATTGATAGAAGTAGAAGCATTATAGGGTATGTTTTTACTATAGGTATCACATATGTTAGTTGGATTTCTAGATTACAAAAGGTTGTTGCACTTTCAACCATAAAAGTAGAACATGTTACTGCTACATAGGCTAGTAAGGAGATCATTTGGTTACAAAATTTTGTGAAGGAATTGGGACAAATATAATAAAATAGTAGGTTGTACATTGATATTTAGAGTACAATTCACCTTGCAAAGAACTCAACCCTTCACTCTAAGACCAAACACATCTAGCTTCAATATTATTTCATACACTCAGTTTTAGATGATGGATAGTTGAAGATGGAGAAGATTCGTACGAAAAAAATTTCTACAGATATTTTGACAAAGGTAGTAACTCAAGAGAAACAAAATTCTTGCTTAGTTTCTATTAGTCTTCAAGCTTGATCCTAGTGGAAATGAGACAGAGTCAATTCTAGGTGCGTCAATCCAGTGGGAGCTCTAAGTATCGCGGTGTTGCTACAGGACTAGTCTCCAAGTGGGAGATTGTTTAGTTTGGAGCTTGATCAGTCTCCAAGTGGGAAATTGTTGGTATGTGGAAATTGGTCATGTTATACTATACACTCTTAGAAAAAAAATTGCTTAACTCATCAAGCATTTTTGTTTAACTTGTCAAGCATTCCCCTAGGTTAACATGCCAAGCATTTTTTAGGGTTAATTTGTTAACCAACATTGGTAAAACACCTAAAATAACTATAAATAAGTAGTAGTGTAATGTGAAAATATCATATTTTAATTTTCTCTTCATTGGATAATAAAATAAGTGGACGAATATTTCTCTGGTGGATGTATCCCATATTAGGTGAACCACGTTTATTCTTTGTGTTATTGTATTTTTTGTCTTCTATTATTTTATACATTATATTAATATTTTTTATTACTCATATATGCCAAAACCTTAACAACTAATATAATAGTGGTATATACTTCAATGTTTTGGATATAAATCTCAGTTTCAAGTGGGAGAATTGGAAGAGGAAGATAGGCTTAAGGTTGATAAGTTCAATGACCAAAACTACAAGCTATGGAAGACGCAAATGGAAGATTATCTATATTAGGAGGATATTTACTTACCATATGAGGAAAGGCAAAGAAAGCACCAACTGTGTCAGATGAACAATGGAAGGTTATTGATAGGAAGGCAACAAGAGCAATATGGTTGTGCCTGGCATCATCAATGATTTTCAATATAGAAAAAGAAACAACAACAGAGGGTCTAATGAAGGAATTAGAAAAATTGTATGAGAAATCCTCGGTCTCAAATAAGGTATTTCTTATGAAATGTTTATTTAATATGAAGATGTCAGAAGGTGGGCCTGTTAATGATCATTTAAATGAGTTTAACATAGTTAATAGTCAGCCAAGTTCTATAAAAGTAAATTTTTGTGATGAGGTTAGGGCTTTAATAACTTTATTCTCATTTCCTAAAAGTTGGAATGGCTTGGTCAAGGTTGGAAGTAACTTTGTCTCTGGTTCAAACACTATTAAGTGTGATTATGTTGTTAGTGTTATCGTTAGCGAGCAAATGCAATAGAAAAGGACAGGTGAGACATCACATAATGCTTTGAATTTTTCAAAAAAGGGATGATAGAGGGAAATAACAAAGAGCCTAGGTAACCATGAGAAATATAGAAAGGGTAGATCCAAATCTAGGGTAAATGTGGAGTGTTGGAATTGTGGAAAGAAAGGACATTTGAAGAAAGATTGTTGATCTCAAAAGGGAAAACAAGAGGATGGACAACAAGAAAATAACAAAGAAGTAAATATAGCAAGTGATGTGTTTCAAGATGCTTTGATTCTTTCTTTGGATAATATTACTTATTCTTGGGTGTTAGATTCAGGGGCTTCTTTTCATGTTACACCCCATAGAAAATATTTTCTAGACTATGTTCAAGGTGACTTTGGACAGGTTTATTTAGGTGATTATGAACCATGTAAAATTGTTGGAAAGGGAAATATGCCGATAAAATTACAAAATAGTAATGAATGGTTGTTGAAAGAGGTGAGACATGTTCCTGATTTAAAAAGAAATTTAATATCAGTAGGACAACTGGGAAGTGATCCTTGCACAGTCATATTCACAGATAATTCATGGAAGGTTACTAAAGGTTCATTGGTAATAAAAAGGGGGAAAAGGTAGGTACATTGTATTTATGTAGTAGAATTACTGTTTATTCTATTTCCCTAGCTTCCACGAGAGCGAATACAACTCTATGTCACAATCAAATTAAAGATTATATGTTGGTTATATGCTTGTTATTGGGTCTAGTATGCAACATATAAATGACCTTAAACAAAATAAATTATCACAAACATTTTCTATGAAGGATTTGGGTGCAACAAAACAAACCCTTGGTACGAGAATAACTAGGGAAAGGAAAAATCATATATTGACATTGTCTCAAAGTGATTACATAGAAAAGGTGTTGAATAGATTTTAGATGCAAGATGTAAAACCAATTAGTACACCTTTTCCTGGTCATTTTAAATTATCCCAAGAGATGAGCCCCAAGATGTAGTAGGAGATGGATTACATGTCTAAGGTTACATACTCTTGAACAGTTGGTAGTTTGATGTATGTCATGGTGTGTACAAGGCCAAATATTGCACATGTAGTGGGAGTTGTGAGTAGGTATATGAACACTCTTGGAAAAGAGAAATTGAATGCAATTAAGTGGATTCTCAGGTATTTGAGAGGTACAAAAACTATATCTTTATGCTTTGTAGGATCCCTCCACTTTACAAGGCTATGTTGATTCATATTTAGTGGGATATATTGATAGCAAGAGGTGCACTATAGGGTATGTTTTTACTGTAGGTGGAACAACGGTCAGTTGGATTTCTAGATTGCAAAAGGTTGTCACACTTTCAACCACAAAAGTGAAATATGTTGCAGCTATAGAGGCTAGTAAGGAAATGATTTGGTTACAAAGGTTTATGGAGGAATTGGGAAAGACATAAGAGAATAGTAGGTTGTACAGTGATAATTAGAGTACAATTCACCTTGCAAAGAACTCATGCCTTCACTCTAAGACCAAACACATCCAACTTTGGTATCATTTCATACTCTCAATTTTAGAAGATGGACAATTGAAGCTAGAGAAGATTCATAATAGAAAAAATACTATAGATATGTTGACAAAGGCATGAACTCAAGAGAAACTGATTTCCTACTTAGTTTCTATTGGTCTTCAAGCTTGATCCTAGTAGAATGAGCCATTGTCAAGTCTAGGTGCATCAATCCAGTGGGAGCTTCAGGTGTAGTGGTGTTGCTATAAGATCAATCTCCAAGTGGGAGATTTTTTTGTATGTGGAAACTAATCATTCTATACTATACACTCTTAAAAAAAAATTGTTAACTCATCAATCATTTTTGGTTAACTCATCAAGCATTTCCCTAGGTTAACTCATCAAGCATTTTAGGTTTATTAGTTTAACCGATATTGGTAAACCACCTAAAAGGCTTATAAAGAAGTGCCAGTGTAATGTGAAAAGTTCAGATTGTAATTTTCTCTTTGTTGGATAATAAAATGAGTGGAAGACCATTTCTCTTTTGGGTGAACCACATTAAATATTTTTGTTATTGTATTTTCAGTCTTCTCTTATTTTTTGCATTATTTTAATATTGTTTATTGCTCATATATACCAAAACTCTAACATGGCATTCCCAGCTTTCATCATTTTCTCATGTGTTCCTACATTTGTGATACTCTTTCCTTGCTCATGTGATGGTTCTCCTCCTGCATCTATTGACACAGAAGGATTAGATATCCACATCATTGAAATAATCTCATACTATCATAATAACATAAATATGCATCAACAATTCATTTCTAATTTTCCACATAAGAAAATATAATTCCTCCTAATATTATTTTCATTAACATAAAAAAAAAATATATCTCTATTCTCATTATAAAATCAACATAACCAAAATTAATTGAAATCCATTAAATATCATTGTCACACTTCACTGAAAATAGTTATTATGGTTATGAAATAAAATGGTCACAAGAAAGGGATGTAACATATCTTCCCCTCGTGCTTCATCATCCTCAATGACTATTTAATCAAAGCACTAATAAGATCCAACATGGTTCAATACATAAGTTCAAAATTCAAAACAAGAGAGGAAATCTTTGAAGGATCTCATCTTTATTGTCCAAAGTAGCATTGTCTTCTCTATATTGGTCCTGTTGGACCTTGCATTGGTTCACCTCATGGTTATGTAAGTGCCAATGATGTACCTTAANGTTCAATACATAAGTTCAAAATTCAAAACAAGAGAGGAAATCTTTGAAGGATCTCATCTTTATTGTCCAAAGTAGCATTGTCTTCTCCATATTGGTCCTGTTGGACCTTGCATTGGTTCACCTCATGGTTATGTAAGTGCCAATGATGTACCTTAAGTACCTTGAGTAGCTCTATCATTACCACTCCTAGATACTTCACTTCTAAGGAATTTCAGTCAATAACATCCTCAAAATCTAGTTTATACTTCTTTAAATATGAGACATGAAAAATAGTGTGGAACTAGGTGCGATATGGTGGAAGATAAATTCTGTAGGAAACTGGTTTGATGACTTCCAAGACCTGAAATGGTCCAACACAATGGGGTGCAAGCTTCGATGGCATTCCAAACTTAATAGAACTTGTATGGGGCTTAACCCTCAAGAAGACTTTCCCCCTAGTCTCAAACTATCTAGGGGTACGTTTTGCATCAACATAAAAATTTTGTAGATATTCCTTAATTATTTGCACATGCTCTTCCATTTATGAGAGCATCTTAGGCTCGAGAAGTATTTTGTCTTTGAGTCTATCCCAACTGATAAGAGTTATACACTTTCTACTATAGAGTGTTTTGAAGGGCGCCATCTTGATGGCTCATTGGTAGGAATATTTTTAGGTGAATTTCACCAACAATAGGTAATCCTCCAACTTGTACTATTGGTCCATGCAGTACACCCTTAACAAATATTCTAAAACTTGGTTTACTCATTTTTTCTATCCATCCATCTTAGGATGATATGCTTTACTTATGTTCAACTAAGTCCCTAATGTTGTAAAAAGAGTTTCCCAAAACCTAGAGGTTATCTTTGCATCTTTGTTTGAGATGATTTTTTTAGGTATGTCGTGTAGTCAAAAAAATTCTTGTACAAATTTTATGGCTGAGATAAGAGCTCCATTGGTCATATTTCTAAGAATGAAATGAGCCACTTTAGTTAGTCTATCCACCAATACTAGAATTGCATTGTGCCTATTTATGGACACAAGAAGGCCTTGAACAAAATCCATAATAATTATTTTCCACTTCCAATCTAGAATGATATGGGGTTGAATTAGACCTATTGGGTGTTGGTGCTTAACTTTAACCCTCTGGCATTCAAGACAAGATGTCATAAATTTGGTGATATCACTTTTTATCCCTTTTCAAAAACACAAGGGCTTGAGATATGCTAACATTTTAGTAACACACGGATGTCCTAAGTAGGGTACAAAATGAGCTTCCTTAAGAACAAATCTTCTTAGGTTAGGAATATTAGGTACGTACATTCATTCTTTATACCTCAATAGTCCATCTTGCTCAATCTAAAAACCTTCATATCTAGAATCACGAGGATCCCTTTGTAATGTTGCTCTAACCTTATTGTAGTATTCATCCCCTTCCAGTTCTTGAATAATTTTGGTTGTTAAATAAGTTTAGGTATAGGAAAGGTTACTAAGAGGGGGGATGAACCAGTAATCACCAACTTAACCTTAAAACACAATCTCAAATATTCTCTTAATAGATTTACTGATTATAGCTTAATTAACCTATAACAGTGTTATCAGTTACCATAACATTAAACATCCATGGAACATAAAATAATCATTTAGATAACATCAACACCAATATTTATCTCATGGAAACCCAATTAGGAAAAAAACCACAGTGTGAGATCAGTGCCCGTAATAGTTTTACTCTTCTATATACACCCAGTTAAGAGCTTGACTAGTTAAGAGTTACAAAAGCACTTTTAAATGCTACCTAATTATGGGATTTACCTAGGGACCTGTGAAAGTACTCCTGGTTAGAGTATTTTAGACACTCTTTTGAGAATGACACCCTATTAAAGGATTTACAATAGACTTGTTAGGGTCACCTGATAAGGGATTTTACTGTCACAATTTTTAGAGAGTAACATCCTATAAAATAATTTGTAGTTTGCACTAACTCTGCTATATTAGATCCAATTAATTTCCTTAACAAAATAACATATCATTCCAATCCTCTATATCTTGTTCTCTTATCGCAATAATCCTTCTCTGATTAGTTCTTCTGTTCTACCGATATCTTGTCTTCTTCTTCATCATGACACCAAACTTCTTGTCTCTTCCTTAAGTAGATAATATTTAATCATCAAAACCTAAACCTAGATCCAATGATAATAACTTCATCATATTATTAAATTATTTTCTTGTTCTTCCTCCTTGTCAGTTGCATCATGATTTCTCCTTTTAACCAATAGTTGTCAGCTTCTGATAGCTAACCTCCTTATGCCAATAAGACTTTCTTCTCTCTGATAATTAATACTTTTCTTATTTGACTATTTAACATCAATGGAAAACTCTATAACTGATCTAACCTTTACATCAACTTTACTTAACTTCCTTATCAACTAGAATAGTTATCCAACAATCTCTCCATATGCCAACAATTCCCCCCTTTGGCATTGATGGAAAACTTTGGCAAAAATCTAGTGATCCACCATTTATGTACTGATCTTTCATTTATATCTATTATGCTTTCTTTGTACCCCCTCTTCTCTATTATCTTATTCTTTACTCTATTCTCCCTTTCATTATTCTCTCCCTTTGACAACAATGCCAAAGGTGATCAACCTTACTGTTCTGTCTTCTAATTTTCTTTCTTTTTCATTTCACTTGCCTAGACTACTCCCCCATTGAGTAGTCCGCCTATACATAAATTCATACTTAAGATATTATTGTTATAATGTTATGAACTGATGCATACCGCATATGCTTTTAGTTAATTGTTGATAGGAGTAGAACCCCTAGTTTACCTCTTAGATATTCAAAGCTCTCCATAGGTAGTGGTTTAGTGAATATATCAGCAACTTGTTCCTTTGTATGAATGTACTACAATCTTACCTCTTTATCTTGTACCTACTTCCTTATAAAATGACACTTTATAGCTATATGCTTTGTCTTTGAGTGCATTACCGGTTTCTTTGATATATTAATGGCACTTGTATTCTCACAATGTATTACAATAGGTTCTTCAACTTTCTCATGTGTTCCTTCTAATATTAATGTTATCCATAACACTTTCTTACAATTAATGGCAACAACAACATATTTAGCTTTAGTTGTAGACTGTGAAATATAATTGTGCTTATTGCTTGTCCATGACACTAATCTGCTTCCCAAATAAAAAGTTCCTCCACTTGTACTTTTTTATTTATCAATATTTCTAGCCTAATCTACATCTGTATATGCTTGAAGGTTAAAATATCCTTTCTTTTCATACCATAAACCATAGGTTTATGTTCCTTTAAGATATCTGAATATTCTCTTAACTAGAATCATATGTGAATCCTTAAGATCATATGAAAATCTAGAAACTATTCCAACTGCATGTGCTATATCAGGTCTATTGTGAACAACATATTGTAGCCTTCCAATCATTTATATGTATAAAGTTTTGTTCACTTCATTAGAATAATCTTCTTTTGATAGTATACAACTAGTTACCATAGGTGTATCAACAACTCTTGAATATTCCATTACAAAAGTTTTCAATATCTCTTTAATGTATTTAGACTGAGTTATGTAAATACATTTATGCATTTGTTGTACTTATAAGCCTTTTAAGAATTTTATTTCTCCAATCATAGAAATCTCAAATTATTTCCTCATTTATTCTGCAAAAGATTTACTAAGCAAATCATTTCCTCTAAAAATTATATGATCAACAAAAAATTCAAAAATGAAAACTTTGTCTTCACTTTCAGTTTTCAAATATACATTACTATTATCATTAGTTCTTTCAAATCCAATCTTAACTAAATATGAATGTAATCTTTCATACCATGCTCTCGATGCTTGCTTCAAACCATATAATTCTTTATGCAATCTGCAAACCAAATCCTTACCATGTTCAACAACAAATCCTTCAGGTTGTTCAATATAGATTTCTTCTTCTAATATTATATTTAGAAGTATCGATTTAACATCCATTTTATAAACCTTAAATCATTTATATTTTGCGTAAGCCAGTAATATTCTGACTCCTTCCAATCTAGCAACAGGTGCAAAAGTCTATCCATAATCCAGTCCTTCTTCTTGTGCATAACCTTTTCAAACCAATCTTGCTTTGTTTCTTATTACTTCACCATTCTCATCAAGTTTGTTTCTGAAAACCCATTTTGTTCCTATAACATTTTTATCTTTAGGTATAGTAACTAGTGACCATGTTTTGTTCTTCTCAATTTGTTCAATCTCTTCTTTCTTTGCCTGTATCTAGTCATCATATTTTAGTGCATCTTTTACCAATCTCGGTTCCATCTCTGATAGTAGACATGTAGTATTATTGGCTCTTAATTGACTTTTGGTTAATACTTCTTCACTCCTATCTCCAATTATATATGTCAAGTTGTGATTAATCATTATATTTCTTGGTGTTACAGGTTCTACAGTTTGAATTTGTTCATTTCTATTATATGTTTCACTTAATGGTGCAATTATCCGTTGGGTGTTATCGGTGCATGTGCTTTCTTGTTCTGTTTCTAACTTTTCAGGTTCAAAGTAAATCAATTCATTGTATCCTTCTAGTTTCTTTCCACTATTCTCTTCATTCTATTCTAAAAATTCATCAATCTTTACATTTGCGCTTTCAATTATCTTATTTGTCCTTTTGTTCAAACACTTGAATACTTTCCTTTTAGTAGAGTATCCTATAAATGTTCCTTCATCACTTTTAATATAAAACTTTCCATTTCTATCATCTTTCTTAATATAACACTTTCTTCCAAATATTATGAAATAACTAACATTAGGTGTTTGACCATACCATATTTCATAAGGTGTCTTGTTTTCTCCTTTCTTGAGTTGTATCTGATTTAGTGTGTATACGATAGTGCTAACAACTTCTCTCCAAAATTTATGTGCAACTCCTCTTTGATTTAACAATGTTCTGGCACATTCTACAATAGATATATTTCTTCTTTCTGCAATTCCATTCTTTTGAGTCTTTCTTAGTGCAGTCAATTGTCTCTTGATTCTATTTTCTTCACAATACTCATTGAATTCATTAGAAGTAAATTCACCACCTCCATCTGATTTAAGACATTTCAAAGTTTTTCCAGTTTCTTTTTCAAACCTGGCTTTATACATTTTAAACATATAAAAAATCATCTAATCTAACTTTTAAAACATTACCGACATCATCCTCGAGTAGTCATCGACAAACAATATAAAGTATTTGTCTCCATGATAGCTTTTTCTACTTATATGTCTGCACAAATCTGTGTGTACCAAGTCTAGTATATGTTATGTAGAATAGATTTTTCTTGAGAAACTTGAACTAGTCATCTTACCTAGCTGACATTATTTACATAATGCATTCTCTAGCTAATTCAATATTGGTATACCTCTAACACTTTTCTTCTTATTGACCTTTACCAAACTATCAAAGTTCACATGACACAATCTCTTATTCCATAACCATCTTTCTTCAACTTTAGCAATTAAACAATGACCAAGTGCACCAATTGTAGTATTCAGTTTGAAAAGATTACCTTTTGTCTATCCACCATTACCAAACATTTTTCCAGTCTTCTCAAATATTTTTCATTTTCCATTACTAAAATTAAATTTGAATCCTTTGTTATTCAACTGAGATATTCTTAACAAACTATATTTCAATCCATCAACCCAGTAAACATCATCACAAGTAATATCATTAATTAAAGCAATAGTACCTTTACCTCTAATCATGCAGGGAGAACCATTTCCAAATGTAACTGTACCTCTGTCACATTGTTCCATGGTTATGAATCTATCCTTATCTCCAGTCGTATGGTGTGTACAATTGTTGCTAATGATCCAATCATTGTTACAATTCACATTAGAGATCAAAGCTTTCTCTTCACTAATTTTAGCATTGTTGGTAGAGGGATCTTCTTTTATAAAAACAAACACTATTTCCTCATCGTTATCATCTCCATAAGTATTGTATTTCTTCTTCTTCAGTGATCTAACTTAGCTTTTTTCTCTTCTGAGTAAAATATTTTTACTTCTTGTATTTGTCTTTCTTTTCTCCATCATGTTCCTTTTTCAGTTTGTTAAGACATATGTGTGCAAAATGACCAATTTATCTACAATTCCAGCATGCAACAAGACTTTTCCTTTTGTATCTTCCTTTACTTGTAGGAAACCTCCTAGCAATCAAAGCTTCAAGTTCTTCCAACTCTTTCTCCTTAGTTGTTAATCCTTCATATTCGTTAGAGTCATAAACAATAGTCTTTCCTTTTCTAGATGATCCAACATTAGTTGTAGCTTGAAATGAAACTTCACTAGTAGGTTGGCTATTGTCAAAATTATTTAGTTAAAATGTTGTAAGCCTACCAATAAGTGAATCAATTTTGATCTTACTCTTATCAATAACTCTTAGCACTTGTATCACAAAAACTCTAATAGTATACCTATGTGGAAGTGTTCTAAGTATTTTACTTACAACGTCACTTTCTTCCATCTTTCCACCAACTCCTTTAATGGATGCAACAATCTCTTTAATCTTGGTTCCATATTGTGCAATTGTTTCTTGTTCTTGCATTTTCATTTCAACATATTTTCCTTTTAGTTTGTCAACCTTTGCCTATAAGACATGTTCACCTCTACCATGTGCATGTACTAGCTTATCCCAAATCTTCTTGGTTGAAGAAAGATCTTATATATCAACATATTTAGAGTTGTACAATGCCCTTGCGAGCTCTATCATCATAGAGTTATGAATCAACATATCTTTCTTCTCTGCTTCTATAAGTATAATTGTAGGTTGTACATATTCATTTGTGAGAAAATCCACTGCATTATCTGAGAGTCCTAAAAGGTGCAATTTCATCCTATTTTCCTACATTCCAAAGTCATCTGCATCCTTATTAAACTTAGGTCTGTCCTTCCTATACATCTTGAGATCTTTTCCCTAAGAGGTTAAGTTTCCAAATCAGGGAACCAATGCTCTGATACTAATTGTAGGTATAGGAAATATTATTGAGAGGGGGGTGAATTAGTAATCACCAACTTAACCTTAAAATACAATCTCAAATCTTCTCTTAATATATTTACCAATTATAGCTTAATTAACCTATAATAATGTTATCAATTACCATAACATTAAAGATCCATGCAACATAAAGTAATCATTCAGATAACATCAACACCAGTATTTATCTCATGGAAACCCGATTAGGGAAAAAACCACGGTGTGGGATCAGTGCCCACAAAAGTTGTACTCTTTTGAAATACGCCAGGTTAAGACCTTGCTCGATTAAGGGTTACAAAAGCACTGTTAAATGCTACCAAGTTATGGGATCTACCTAGAGACTTGTTAAATTCTTATACCTTGTTAGGAGTAACCTGGTTAGAGAATTGTAGACACTCTTTTGAGAATGACATCCTTTTAAAGGATTTACAATAGACCTGTTAGGGTCACCCGATAAGGATTTTACTGTCACAATTATTAGAGAGTAACAACCTATAAAATGATATGTATTTTGCACTAACTTTTCTATATCAAATCCAATTAAGTTCCTTAAAAAAATAACATACCATTCCAATCCTCTGTATCCTCTTCTCTAATTGCAACAATCCTTCTCTGATTAGTTCTTATGTTCAACCGATATCTTTTCTTCTTCTTCGTCATGATACCAAACTTCTTCTTGTCACTTCCTTGAGTAGATAATATTTAATCATCAAAACCTAAACCTAGATCCAACATTCATAACTTCATCATCTTATTAAATCATTTTCCTATTGTTCCTCCTTGTTGGCTACATCATGATTTCTCCTTTTAACCGATAGGTGTCAGCTTTCAATAGCTAACCTCCTTATGCCAATAGGACTTCCTTCTCTCTGATAGTTAATACTTTGCTTATTTGACTATTTGACATCAATGACAAACCCTATAATTGATCTAACCTTTACATCAAATTTACTTAACTTCCTTATTAACTAGAGAAGTTGTGCCAACAATCTCTCCATATGCCAACAATCAGTACCAACTATTGTCATTACTTAAATATGCCTCATACAGTTTAAAGCATCGACTACCCTATTTTACTTACCCTTAATATACTTAGTCTTAAAGCCATAATTAGACATCAATTCCAATCATCTCCTTTGCATGACATTCAAGTTCAACTGAGTGAAAATATATTTTAGGTCTTGATGGTCTAACCTAAGTTTGAAATATTTTTCTGGAAGATAATGCCTCCATACTTGAAGAGCGTGGACAATAGTTATAAACTCTAGATCACGAGGTGAGTATTTTTTCTCATAGATCTTTGGTTTCCTTGACTAATGAGTGATCACTTGTCTATCCTACTTCAAAATGCCTCATAAACCTTCTTTCAAGGCATTAACAACTACAAAAAACTATCCTATTGGATTATAGACCTTGAGTATGGGTGTCATTGTTAGGTTTTCCTTTAAATACTTGAAGGCCTTCTGGAACTTATTAGTTCATTCAAAAACCTTATCTTTTCTCTTAAGAGAGTTAATTGGGCATGCAATATGAGAGAATTTCATCACAAATTTATGATAATATCCCGCTAACCCCATAAAACTTCTTAGTTCCTAAACACTTTGGGGAATATGCCATTTCTTATAGCTTTAATTTCACTCAGATCAATTACAGTACCCTCTGTGGAGATGATATGCCCCAGGCATTGCACCTCCTTTTGAAAAAATGTACACTTGGATTTTTGGAATGAGGGAACACTAAGAGGGGGGATGAATCAATGTACTACAAATTTTAACCTTATTATACTGATCCATAAACCACTTAACACATTATTTAAAAGTAATAAGCAAGAACATAAAGAAAAGAAGCATATCATCATAACATATGGATTTTATCATGGAAACCCTATTAGGTTAAAAACAATGGTGGGGATGGTACCCATAAGATAATAATCTACAAAAAAATTTCCTTGCAATAAAAGGGGAATGCACATGCATTCATGCTCACTGCCTAGAGCTCATTGCTCAAATACAATAAGGGCTACAGCCCTATGAAAGGCTCATTGCATGACAAGATCACTACAATGATCATAAGAAGTATTGAACTAATAAATTAGCGTCTAATAATGCCTGGTTAGAGTTCCACATAAGCACATAATTCAAATCTGATACACTTTATCTTTGACTGCCCTGTTTTGTTGTTTTTCACTGATAAAAAATTTAGATCTCAAATCCTTGCATAAAATCCTTCACATAACACCTTCTTGCAATTCTTTCATGCATTAAATATATCTTCATACCCAAAATAATCAATCTTATAGGTCCATAACCAAAAAATTGATTGTACCATGTCGACTAAAAAATGTTCTAGGAAAATGTGTACTATGTTGACCAAGTTGGCCAAATCCAAAACCAAATATCAATTTGGACCAAAATAATCGTTCACATGCCTCTAAACATGTTGGTTCCACCACTAGAACATAAAACTTATCACCAAAAACATTTAACCGCATCTACAAAAATGATTTACCACACAAGTCGGCTTCTCTGACTGATAAACGTAATATCGATACATGGATCCTTCTAACTCCCACAAAAAGAAACATTGGACCTTCAAATTCTAGAATAAGAATGTTCATACATCCATAATATTTTCCTTATATCCGCAAACAAAGATGTGAATCTGGAAGAGTTCACTAGACCAGATACATAATATTGGTAAAACACCTTGTTCCTCATTACCAAATTTAACCAAATTTCTATTCTGACTTACTGCAGACCTTCCTACTACAATGTAGATGGGTATATTGAGTTTAGTTTCCACCAATAAAAATACTAAAGAATCTATACAGTGTCTCTTTCCAACATGGACAACTACCTATATAATTTGTGCTCCCTTATTCGTTGAAGGATGATCTGCAAATGTCGATGATGTTCCTCTTCATTCATGGAATCAATTAAGATGTCATCAAGAAATACTAAAATAAAGTTATCCAAAAAATATTAAAATACAATGTTCATAATATTCATGAAAACAAATGGAGCATTTGTGATTCCAAAAGGTAAAACTATAAATTTGCAATGACCATAACGAGTCCTGAAAGCTATCTTATAGATATCTTTATCCTTCAATCTCAATTGATGATAGCATGATCATAGGTCTATCATGGTAAAGATGGTTTCGCTCTCATTTGATAAAATAAGTCATTGATCCTGGGTAATGGATACATATTCTTGACAGTGACCTTATTCAACATTTTATAATCAGTACAAAGGCGAAGGGTTCTATCCTTCTTCCTCACATATATTACTGGTGCACCCCAAGGAGACATGCTTGGTCTGATTAATCCCTTGGAAATTAATTATTTTAGTTATGCCTTGAGTTCCATTAGCTCGACAATAAACATCCCATAGGGAACCTTTGAAATGGGTTCAATTCTAGGCACCAGATCAATGGATAAGTCAACCACCTACTTAGGGGATAACCCTGGTAATTCCTCTCAGAATACATCCTGAAAATCTTGTAAGAAATGATACTTCTCTACAAATGATTATGTCATCCCTCTTCCATCATGACTGCAAAGATATGACATCACTATCTCCTACTTCTTTTAAGCTGCATAGTTGAAATTTGTCACACTTGAATTCCTCAACACATGCCTTGAATGAGGACTTTGTTCCCCTTATAATCTAAGCATTACATTCACTTTCTAAATCAATCTATTTTTTCTTGATGTCTCCATAACTTGTTCATCTAAATAATTATGTCATAGGATCCTAAGAGAGCTACATATAATTTAAATTTGGTAGGAAACTCTGGAAGTTCAACCTTGGCTTCAAACAAACATTGATCTACCATTTCCATCATCTGGTTTGCATACTCAACTAAACAAGATTTTTTTTAAAATTCTAGATTTCTTAGGAAATTTATTCAATAATTTGGGATATATAAAACATTATACTACTCCAATGTCAATAAGAATGGAAATGGAGTTTCCATAAAGGGTACCCAGAGTTATTATGAGAGTGATCTGAAAGTCGACTTATATGTTATCTGCCATGGCATGAATTATCTGCTAAAAGGTTTTATGCTATGTAAGTAGAGGATTCCTCTAATAATGGTTTCCATACATCTTCATATGACACTAATTTGTATATTGATCTTTGCCACATGTAAAACACCCACCTGTTGATCCTTTCTTCTTAGGGTTTTTGGGAGTACCATTAGCTTCCTTGTAGTAATAATTTCATCCTTTTTTCTTTCTTAAATTTTTATTTATTTCCTTTGAATCCTTTTCTTTTGAAGGTTTGATCATTCTGCTTCTAACCAAATTCCTTCTTCCCTTGATCTTTGGAAGTGTTCATTGTCTTTGCCTTCTTGCTCGTATTATACCGCTCTTTCATAAGATTCAACTATAGTGTGAGGTACCAAAATATCTATAGATCCTCAGATGTGATGGTTGAGACCCATAAAAAAATTTGTACACAAAAAATTTCATCCATCTGGTACCAAGAGATATACTTTAGGAGTCTAGTGAATTTCTCCAAGTATTCGTAAACTGACATACTTTCTTATCTTAAGTCTCAAAACTCTTTCATCTTCTGGTCATAAAAGAGTTGGGGTAACTATCTTTCTCTAAATATATTAACAAACTGCTCCCACGTGACCTTGGTTATTTTCATATTGAATTCCATTCTCTTGTGTTTCCCACCATGTGGCTACTTCTCCAGCCAGTTGGAAATCCCCCCATGCGGCCTTAGATTTTTTTGATTAATAGCAAATTTAAAAGTATTTTTCCATCTTGGTAAGACATTCTTCAATGAAATCTCTAGAAATGGATCCCAAAAACTTAGAGGTTTTTAATTTTCTCATATATGAGGATAGTTCCTTAGTCAGTTGGTGATGTTCCTCATCTTCATCTTAATATTAAGTGGAATCCCTATGAGGATCACTCTGACAGGTATGTTCAGAGTTGTGAGTCCCGAGTCTCANAGAGGTTTTTAATTTTCTCATATATGAGGATAGTTCCTTAGTCAGTTGGTGATGTTCCTCATCTTCATCTTAATATTAAGTGGAATCCCTATGAGGATCACTCTGACAAGTATGTTCAGAGTTGTGAGTCCCGAGTCTCAACAAAGACTCTTGCTCATCATCCACAAACTTGGGTGGTTTGTCTACCTTCCTTTCCAAACTAATAATTTAGTTCTGAGTGTTAGCCATCATCTTAAGAAGTTGATATAATTTTGCTAAAGGATTACTTACATCTTCATTTTCCTCAAAAGGATAAATTTTTCCCATTATTTTCAATTTCTTAAATCACCTGCTATAACAAGAAGATTTATTTTATTAATTACCTATTATTAATTTATTATTACATTCATTATGAATAAAAAAAAAAAGGCTAGGACACATATAGACAGAGACAACATAATTCCTTTATTGATTTCAACATATGTTGATTACATTACTTTTATTCTTCATAGTTACAAAATTGTTCAAAAAGTGTTTGTTTCATGAGTCGCTATAAATGATAAGTTCCTCGATCATCAAATTTATAAGATATAAGGCAATATCTCAGGATAGGCACTCTACAATTTGAGGGCTTATTAGAGCCCACACCATCAACTAGAGGTTCCTTAGTCTTGTCTTCCTTCATATTTTTTAACACTTTCTCAGAGTTTTCTTGTCCAAAGACTACCATTTATGCCTTTCCTTACATAAGCAATGAATAAAATGTGTTAAGGTCTCATGGTCTCTTAAATAGAAATGACAACAAGAAGAACACATGTATACTTTCTGTGCATGATTGTTGTAGAAGAACACATGTATACTTGTTATTCCTATAATCCCAGGCCAATGGACCAAGATTATCACCAAGGATGAACTAGTCTAAGGCCACTCTAAATCACCTCTTCCAAGACAATTCACTCCTCACAAGGTGAGTTTTTTCACCCACACTTATAACCCCTTAATATGGGTTAACACAAGCACACTTCCCTTAGCATTTGCGGATCATTTCCTCACAAAGACCCCAATAGGTCAAAGACATGTTCAACACTCTCCTAATACACCAAATTTCATAATCGGGCCCCCTGGAACCACCCTTGAAATTCCAAACATTGGTTTCTCCAATTTAGGCCTAATAGAGACCTATTAGCAACTAACCCTCCTAATAAGGTAATTTGGCTTTCAGTCAAAATATTTACAAAAGACCCACAAAAAACAAATTAGATTTATATACCCTTTTTGAATCACTACACAATTCCAAACTTGTGGCCTATGATCTCACCAAATGATCACCTTACTGAGAAGCCCTTAATTTTAGGCTTTTAGGCATAATCTTTAGTCCTTGAATTGTAACAGAACAACCCACTCATGTTGCAACTGCACCAACACCTCCAAAGGGTCTACCTTGGTCCTAATACACCAAATACATCACCAATCTTAGCATACTTAGTGTACAACTTTGATGTAACTCTTTTTCCTTCTCAAACTAGCTAGTCACATGGAGATGCCTAGCTCTAAATTGCCTTACAACACCTTGGAGCCCTTGTGTACCATGACCAACACCTTCACAAACTTAAATTAAATGATTAAATCCTCCATTTCACTGAAGAAGGGAATTTTTCAACAGTGGAATCAAGAGAAATTGCCCATTTATCTCAAAAACCCTGGGTTTGATGGTTTTATGACCTACGAACACAAAAATGGAATGAATATATTCCTACAAAGTGCTTCAAGACCTCAAATCAGGAAAAAATGAAATTTAATTCATTTCTCTAACATCTAATGGTGGGTTTAGCACCTATCCAATCCGTACAGGGTCGTACAGATCTCTATAACAACAAGTTTTCACAGTAAAATCAGTAAATTGGCACACAAAAACTTCTCTATCCTTCATTAACCTTCATAACTAAATTTTTGAATGCCCATATAGGAGCGGGACAATATTTTTCTCACCAAACTAACCAGCCTAGTTGATATTCAAATAGGCACAACATTTTTCAAAAACTTGCAAAGTTACAACTTTTGCAATTTTGCACTTTTGTGACAATGTTTCACAATAGGAGTCCTAATCACATCCAAGTGATTCAAATGTCTTCAAATGTGACCAAGGAACCCTCTGGAGTCTAAAAACCATGATTACATCAATTTACCACCTATTGGTGAAGTTTGATCACCTAGGACCAAGCATGACCAAATCGGGATTTTAAACTTTCCCTTTCACCTAAAGATCAAATGTCCTAAGGTGCCTTATTACAAACATCAATGACCATGACAAGCCTTATTACAAAGAGAGAACCTTGAGATGCATGAACACATGGTAAACAACCTCAACTATAGCACAAGGTGCTCCCGCACCAATGATCAAGGAGGAATCTCTTGACCCCTTTAGCATATGTTTGCATCAATGTCAAACACAAGATGGTAAGGCGATCATGGTTACATTATTGATTTGATTCAAGACATTTTCAATTTATCTAGATGAGCACCATTTTGGCTTACAAAATTACTTCTTATATGATCATATTCATGATTTATTTTTCACATGCTTTTCATTTTCAGGGAATATGTTATTGTTTCAAAGAACCTAAGGATATAAGCATGTTGCCTATCACATGCACTTTTTTGTCTTATGTAAAGGTTTTTGAAAAATAAAGTAAGACCTGGATTAAAATCCCATCTCTGTGATGTTAACATTTTTCTATTAATGAAATTAGTCATTAATAGAAAGGCCCCATCAAAAGGAGTATATTATAAGTCTAAGTCACTTTAAGTGACTAGGGGTACATTGTGTTTAAGGTTTTAAAGTTGATTCCACCAAGATGCATCTTGAATAAAATGCCTTGTCATTGACATTTTGCGATAACACAAAGTATATGACATATTATGAAAAGCGTAACAAAGGTTATTGGAGTTTGTTTTTGTGGCTCAGATACCCTCAATCTAGGGAACGACACAAAGTAGTTAGGGTCTTTTAGGCACAGTGGAGGCTAGCAACAGTGAATTGGTTTATGTGAAATATGCTTCGTTAGAATAGAAAATGACCTCAGTCATCAGTGAAACAAGTGTTGGAATCATTTTTCATTGCACCAAAAGCTTGAACTATCAATGCCAGATACAAATGTCAGATTTAACCCAATCCGTGGGAGGTGATTAAGCCATGTCACAAATCTCCAAGGAGGTGTTGAACACCAAGTCAACAATCTCCCCCTCAACACTGATTGAGCCTTCAACACTCACTGAAGGGAGACTTGAACTCGTGACCCAAGGCTCTGATACCACTTATTGGAATCATTTATCGTTGCACCAAAATCTCAAACTATCAATGCCTAATACAAACGTCAGATTTAACCTGATCCACGAGAGGCAGTTAATCCATGTCACGAATCTCTAAGGAGATACTAATCACCAAGTCAACAACAAGTTCTATTATGTCTTAATCAGGTGTTTTGTTTTCTTAACGATTTTTGCTTATCGTGTTTTGGAAATGTCACTATGTTTCATTGTTTAGCACTATTTCTATCTTGCTTAACTAGTTTGTTAAAAAAAAGGATTCTTGGTTATTGGTTTCATGTTTTCATTATCCATGGTTCATATTTATAGTGAAGAGTGTTTATCCTTGGGGTTGGGTATAAACCCTAGTATAGGTTTTTTTCATGGTTTAACAATTTTTTGTTAAGGGTTTCGAATGTGAGTTGGTTTTAGTCCTTGTCGAGCTTCTTCAAAAGAGTAATTATTTTTTTGTTAAGGAAAATTGTGTTATGAATAAGTTTTTTTTTACTATGAAACCCTTGTAATGCTTTGTAAAAAATAGAGGTAATAGATTTTGTAAACCCTAGTTAGGGTTTTGGGTTTTGTAAAGTTTGGTAAGGTTTTTGGTCACCTAAGTTTAGAAGATTATCACACATTGTTTCATTATAATTTTCATGTATATTTTTGGGTTGAACTTTCTTATTCAAAAGTCATGGGTTACTTCTTTCGTATTTTAGTTTGGTTTTGGCATTTGGGTTGATCAAGTTTCTTTGTGATTAATAATATTATTCTTCATTTGTTAAAGGAAGACCATTGTAATGATGCATTATTTCAGCTGATACACATATTTGATTTATCATTACTTGTCAATAAATTTAGAAGAATAATTTGTATATTATGTTTGGAACAATTAAGGATAATGATAATTTTATTTTAGTTTCTAAACAAAGAGCATTATAAATACATCATTCTGAAAGCATTGTGTACAGATATAGAGAGAGTGTTTTGTTGTAGAAAAGGAAATATATTTTTGTACTTTGTTACAAAGACCTTGATATACACTAATCTTATAACAACATTTTGAGAAAAGATTATCAGGCATTATAGTGAATCTATATAAAATATTATTGTGTGTAAGATCATATATATATACATAATGATATTGTGTATGAGATTTTGAGATATTTATTGTATACGTGATTATGAATTTGAAGCAAAGTGAGATCAGAATATGTTGAGAAGTGAAACAGAGGTGATAATTTGCATATGGTTGTAATTTTGAGTTGATGATACTTAACTAGTGAGGCATAATCAATCTATAAGTGAGATAACATTGTCAGTGAGACACATTTTGTCAGTGAGAAACATTTGTTAGTGAGACATATGTGTTAGTGAGACATTGTAAACATAAAAAATTTATAGATAAGCCATTGAGGCAATTTTAAGAGTGGTTTTTATTCCCTAAGAGGGTTTTCCACTCATGAAATTTGATGTGTCAATTTGTGTGGTTGCATTATTTATTTAACATAGTTTCATTTCAGTCATTTGCTTAATTCACTCCTATAATCAAATCAATTAAGTTGTTAAAAGTAATTGAATTATAGAGCACTAATTCACCCCATCCCCCCTCTTAGTGCTCATGAACAAGTTGTTTACACCTTTACTTTAGGGTCTCCTGGTTGTGGAGTACTAACTATGGCTAGTCAAGAAATTCTATATGGTTTTAGGGCACCTTTGTTTGATGGAATTGGGTATGCTTTCTAGAATTTAGAATGAAACATCACTTAAAGTCTATGGGATATGATGTGTGTTCAACAGTAAAGAATGCTTATACTAGCACAATACCACCTTCTATTCTAGATGAGAAGAAGGCATATGAAAGTGATGCAAAGGCATCAAATTCTATTTGTTGTGGTCTTTCTAATGACGTACTTTTCAAAATTATGGATTATAAAAATGCTAAGTCTATTTGGGATAAATTGTCAAATATTTATGAGGGTGATGAAAAGGTCGTAGAAGCAAAATTGCAAGTGTATAGGGATAAGTTTGAAATTCTCAAAATGACTGAAGATAAGAAAAAAGTTGATTATTTTCTTAGAGTTAAAGATGTTGTCATTAAATTCATGGTCTAGGGGAAGACCTAGAAGAAACTACTATTGTAAAGAAGGTGTTAAGGTCATTAACATCTAAGTATGATTCAAAAAAAATTGTTGTTGAGGAAGATACATAAATAAGGTCACACTTTATGCTCTTCATGGCATATTTACTGCTTATGAAATGAGGATCAACAATGATCTTCCTAGCAAGGAAATAAATTTTAAATCTGTTAAAATATGCAATGATCCTGACTCTGAAAAAATAGAGGATGATGAATCAACTTTTGTTAGCAACCTAAGAAGAGGGTCTGGTAAGTATAAAGGAAAATTTCCTTTCAAATGTTTTGTTTGTGGAATAATTGGACATGATGTTGCCCAATGTCCATATAAGGACATAGATAGTGATGATGAAGACAATAAAAAAACTTGAAAGAAAAAAACATTTTAATTTTAAGAAGAAAAATGCCTCTAAAAAGAAAATGAGTCTATATATTGATGTAACTAATAGTTTCTTTGATGACATGCTTGAAGAAGGAGAAGAAAATCTATTTCTGGCTATTATAACTTGTAATACAAAACATGAGAATATCACTTCAAATTATTCAAAATCTGAAATTGATTTTGAAGGAGAGCTTAAAGCACCTCTTAAGGAAATAAAAAATTTAAATAAGGAACTTGTTTTCTCTACTCTACATAATAGACTCATGGTTCTTGGTGTAGGAGCACTTGATCCAAGAATTATAAGGTCATGTAAAGATCCATTTTGTTTGTATAAGGTTGGTTAATCCATGCAATTTGGCCATTAGAGCCACCAAAATGTAATGTGATGCACTAAAAGTGCCAAAATGATGTAATAGGGTTAGAAGCATAGGTTTTGTTTAAGTCAGCACAAGGTATGCCAGGTTGGCACAAGGTAGTTGTAGGTCAACACAAATAGTTACCGGTTAGCACAAGGAAGGAAGTTACCAGTAACCGACAATAGTTGGTCGGTCCCCGAGAGGTCATTATAACTGCGTAACTGTCTGGATTGCTTATAAAATCCTGAGGATGGTCGGACAAAAATAAGATGAATAAAAGTAAGTCGATGGTGGATAGTTGGAGGAGATTCTAAAGTTGATTTAGTTGCACCTCTAACTGTCACCATGGTTCTGCAGAAATGGTGAACAATCACGTGTTTGGATACAACCAAGTTTTGGTTGAAGAATGTAAAAGGAATGGGATTGTTTGTTCCCATCAAACACTTTATGTAATGTATCTATACTTTAAATTAAAGATTTTTCATTTTGTTCAGTCACGAGTTTCCTGTAGTTGGAATTTACTTTTGATCATTGGGTTTGAATGAAGTCAGAACCTATTCATAAGTTTAGTTGAATGGATTAATCTTTATCTTGAATACACTCCTAACAAAGTAAGATTTGTGTTGAATCTGGGAGTTAAGACTTTTGGTAGAATGTCAATAAAAGGGTAATTAGCCAAGTTGCAATTCTTGTTGAGTGCCAATGATTGCCAAGCTATCCATTGTTGGCCGAGTGAACCTGCATATGCCGAGTGACAACAAATTTTGAGTAAACCAGTTTTGGTTTATGTGTTTGAAATGGATTGTTTGAAGGATTATTCTTAAGGTGTAGAGTATTTCATGTATATCCCCTTCCTTAAAGGAAATTAGTGTGTGTTTTGTGGAAAAATAAACCTATCATGGAAGCCTTTGCATCAGTTCTTTAGTTGAATGAGTATACTTCTTTGATATATCTGCCATATCAAATTTTCCTTTTTGTTGGAGACTGTATTGGTGAATCTTTAGCTGGTTCTAAATAATTTATTCTTCTATTAAATCCAATCCAGTACTTTAATCCAAACCTTGGAGTGAGGGGGAGCATTTCATGTCTATTCTTATCCCTCTTGGCGATGTTGGTGTTCTTGACTACCAGAAATGGATCTATGATACATGAGTGTTTGTTGTACACCTATGCACCATATGTTCATTCCTGTAGAAATTATTGGTGTTCTGCATTTGACATTGTCATCAAAAGGGGGAGAAATAGTGATGCATCAGAGATAATTTATTCAATGATTTTTAGTGATTTTGTTTCTTAGGAACAATGGTTATCTGGAACAGTGAACATTTGTTTTGTTATTGTTATTGTAGTTCAGAGACAATTTGTTTTCAAGATAATAGTGAACAATGAATTTTTGTTTTTGATCTTAAGTACTTGTAGTGCATTTAGTATTTTGGTTCATCGATGGTTTCTTTAATTTTAGTGATATTTGACCATTCAGTGATATTTGGTTTGACCCGTTGTAGTACAATGCAGTGATTGATATCAGTGGTTGCTATTAGTTATTTTTTGTTGTTGATCTGAGTGCAGGGTTTGATGAAAATATAAGTTTATTGTTTTGTTGCCTTGGTTCTTGAAAAGATACAATATGTGTTGACATTTCTTTGTGACTTATAGCAGGTGAATTTTCATTTAGTACAGTGACATGAATATCACAGGTATACACAAGTATATTTTTTTGGCATAAGTATTAAAATTAGTTTGATAAGTAATCGATGCATTTATCTTGGTTTGACATCAATGCCAAAGGGGGAGTTTGTTGACCCCTTTGGCACGTGTTGGCATCAATGTCAAACATAAGATGGTAAAGTGATTGTGGCTACATTATTGATTTGATTCAAGACACCTTTAGTTTTTTTAGATGAGTACCATGTTGGCTTACAAAAGCACTTCTTATATGATCCTATTCATGAGCTTGTTTGCACATGCTTTTCATTTTCAGGGAATATATTATTTTTTCAGAGAGCCTAAGGATATAGGCATGTTGCCCATCACATGCATTTTTTATTGTCTTATGTAAAGGTTTTTGAAAAATAAAGTAAGAAGGATTGAAATCCCATCTTAGTGATGTTAAAAGTTTGATATTAATGAATTTAGTAATTAATATTAAGGCCCCATAAAAAGGAGTATTATAAGTCTAAGTCACTTTAAGTGACTAGGGGAACATTGTGTTTAAGGTTTCAAAGTTGACTCCATCGAGATTCATCTTGAATAAAATGCCTTTTCATCAATATTTTGTGATAACACAAAGTATATGACATATTTTTAAAAGCATAACAAAGGTTATTAGAGTTTATTTGTGTGGCTTGGATGCCCTCGAGCTAGGGCACACAATATAGTAGTTAGGGTTTTTTAGGCACAATGGAAGCTAGTAGCAGTGAACTAGTTTGTGGATAAGATGAGTAATGTACCTACGTCACCAAGCACTCCCAACAATATACTATGCATGGAACTAGCAACAATTCTGATGTACTTGGCCTAACATATGGTGGATACTGTTGTACGACACACCCCTATCCCTCCCTTTGTATGTACTATCCGTATGGTTAGCAAGAAATGCAACTCAACCATACGGTTAAAGAGATGTCTCAGTCATACGATCAAAGGGATAACTTAGCCATACGGTCAAAGAGATGCCACCCCTTCTTTCAGTCACCAAGTACGAACAACAAATGCCTCCAACACCATATGGTGGCGAGTGGATTGTCATATGATGACAAGGTAATTGTCGTAAAGTGGTGTATATGTTGTACAATGGTTGTGTATATGTTGTACAACGGTTGTTTGGGTGTGGGTGTATGATATGAAGAACATACTACTCCAATTCAACCTTCATTCGTGTAGTTTGGCAACCCAAAATGATATTGCTAGGGTACAGGTACTTAGTACAATAGATATTGTTTTATATGTTGCTAACATAATTATCATCATATTTTAATATGAAGTAATATAGATCAATGCCACAGTCACAAAAATGATAGCACTTCATATTACCATCTTCAATTACAACAATTTTGGACCAAGAACAGAGCAGAATAGGGTGAGAAGTTACTCTCATCGAAATTGCAAATACAAAATAGGGAGGATCTTTTACCTTTGAAACGACAGACAACTGAATCCCAATGGGAATTCACACATACAAAGAAAATACCAAATTCACATACCTACAACAATACTATCTTGACCTTTATATGGCTTTGAGGAAACATCCCAAAGGATTACAAAAGATGTTGAAGTGACCAACACACACTAAACTAATAAAAATTAAAAGGGCCCAAGAGATAATAAAATTAATGTCTGGGCCAAACATACACAAATTATTAAATTTATTTATTTAATAATTCGGGGACATCACAGTCCTCCCAGCCCAAAAATTTCTTGTCATCAAGAAATTGCAGACTTGGATTCTCTATAATCTTCTCACCTTCCCAGATGACATCCTCGATTGGAAGATCCTTCCATCGTACAAATTCTTTGTCAGTGCG
>MU223234.1:298299-310661 GCA_018584345.1 Thuja plicata | reverse complement strand
ACACACACACACACACACATATATATATGTATAAATATATGTATATGTATATATGTATGTATGTATATATGTGTGTGTGTGTGTATATATATATGTATGTATGTATATGTATATATATCCAAAGGAATAAATAAATAAAAATGAAATATAAGAATAAATAAAAAATGATTACCGAGGTTGTTTATTAGAATCAATGAGAAAATTCTACACCTAAGACAACTACACCTCCTAGACATCCAATTACCACATGCCCCTTCCTAAGGAATTGACAACGATTGAGGTTCTAGCTCGGATGACATTCCCGACTTTCATCGTTTGCTCATGTGCTCCTATGCTAATGATACTCTTTCCCCGCTCGCGAGATGGTTCTCCTCCTGCATCCACTGACATGGAAGGATTAAATGTCCGTGTCATTGAAATGAGCTCATGCTATTAAAACAATATAAATATGCATCGATAATTCATTCCAATTTTCCACTTAAGAAAATATAATTCCTCCTAATATTATTTTCATTAATAGAGCAAAATATACATCTCTATTCTCATTAGCAAATCACCATAACCAAAATTAATTGAAATCCATTAATTGTCGTTGTCACACTTCAGAGGAAATATGTTATTATAGTTATGAAATAAAATGGTCACAAGGAAGGGATTTAACATGTCATATTTTCACCTTTTCCAATTGTAATGCACCAGTTCCCAAACAATTTACGACACATTCTTCTTTCTAGTTATTCAAATAATAACATGGAAGAAGAAACAAGAAAAATACATGCAATTGATTTAAAATTTTATAACGATGAAAGTATCAAAAAATTAAAGGTTGTCATCCATGAAAAGGAACTTATTACTGCCCAAAGAACATCTCACTAAAATAACCAACATATAGAGGTAGAATTTATGGCAATGCATCTATATTACACTGCTTTGGTGTTCCTATGGGGATCTAAATGCAGAAGTCAAACTTATCACAAAGAGTGAGAACACTTAGAGGTAGAGTTTGGAGTCATGGGAATGAGTATGTAGTATTTAACTTCAATGTATTAGCCAATGCCACCTACAGGTACATGTCAAACTCTTAGCAATACGAGGTTACACATGAACTTAGTTGTGCATGTGTCTATAGTTCAAGGTCAAACTTCTAGCAATGTGAGACTACACATATAAACTAATCAAAGAAGTTAAACCCCATGGAAAGTACCATGCAAATTTTAGCGAAAACAATTGTACAAAGGTTATTTAAGCTTTATTGTGCGTTAACACACTGTGTTCCAAACTAAATAATGTTGATGTAGGGTTAGTGTTAACTTTTATAGGACAAAATGTCAAAATAAGTTTTGGTTGAGTCTAGATGAACGCTATGTACAATGTTTCTAGTACCTCATTCAATTTTTTTTCTAAAATAAGGAGAAAAATAAATCCCAATAAAAATAATAGATCCAACAAATAATTATTTTTCACACAGATCAACACTCCTACAGGGAAGAAAAATAGATTTACCTGTGTCACAACATCCAGAACGATCAGTAGAGCATCTTGCGTCAGGGGGTTTGAATGAAAATTTGCCTCAAATTTGGTCTTTAATTTAGATCTTTTTTTCATGAAGTTGCTAGATTAATTTATAGAAAAGAGATAAATTTTAAATAAGATGAAGAACAAGAAATGAAAAAAAAAATGGGCGTATCTGAAACTTGGACTTGGAGCAGCCAAAGTCCATAGGACAACCAAGGTTGCCAAGTTCCCCAGGCCCACCATGAGTACGCTTGAACATAAAGAAGAGCCCTCCAAATGCCAATATCAGAAGTAGTAAATTCCTACTTACATTAAAAAGATTGTTATTATTATCCCCCTTGGACACAAAAATGTCCACACTGTTCATGACGAGAATATCCACTAGGTTAGGGTCATTAGGTAGTGTGATGGCGACGACATTGCAGCTGAAGCACACACACTCCACTTTACCCTTGTTCATAGCATCAATGAACTCACTATAATGCCATTGCGAACCCTTTGGAAGGTTTGATGAGCGAGGCTCTAGGGCGAAGATGACGATGCCAAAATAGGGAAAGGGAACAATGGTTTGGAAAGCATTGGGATAAAGGGATTCTACCCCATCTGACGAGGGAGGGCATGAACAAGCTCTAGTGTAGGGAGGAGTGCCAAAGACAATGTGCGTAGTGGGAAGACTCTACAGTAGCAAGGCGTGAGAGCGAGGATTTGGGTGGCACAATGGTGGTGGAGGGATTTTGGGGCTAGTGATGAGAAGTCTAGGCGACAATAGAACAATTTGGGTTTAAGTAGTAGTTTGGAAAACATCCTTTAAAAAAAACTGATCAATTTGGGAGCACTCTAGAACATTAGTAGCTATTTTAAATTTTTCTCTAGCTTATTGCTCATTATATGTAAAATTCCCCCCAATATTCATTAATAAGAAAATGGCAAAAACTCCAATAAAATCAAAACTGACTAATAGAAAAAAAATACAAAATAGATAAAAAATTGAATTTTAAAAATCATAAAATTTTTCTATTTGCACAATTTTTGAAACACAGATTAATTGTATTTTGCTTATCAAAAACATAAATCACTTAATAATAATAACAAAAATACTAACAAATTAACAATTTCTGGATTTGATTGTGTTATGAATTTTTGCATCGACGTTTCGAATCACACTCCGTGATCCATCATCAAGATGAGCAATAAGAGAGCACAAGGAAAAATGAATAAAGTTGCAGACCTAAACAGGTTAAAAGAGGGGAAGAGGTGGAAGGAAAGAGGTTCAAGGGCACAAGTGACAAAGTGAGGTGATGGAAAATTATATAAATTACATCACTTTGTCACTTGTGCCCTTGAATATAATTTTCCATCACATCACTTTGTCACTTGTGCCCTTGAACCTCTTTCCTTCCACCTCTTCCCCTCTTTTAACCTGTCTAGGTCTGCAACTTTATTCATTTTTCCTTGTGCTCTCTTATTGCTCATCTTGATAATGGATCACGGAGTGTGATTCGAAACATTGATGCAAAAATTCATAACACAATCAAATCCAGAAATTGTTAATTTGTTACTATCATGGATTGTGGAAATCTCTTCTCTTTGAACAAAAATACTGTTAATTTGAGTGAAGAAAGTATAAGAGTGGCTCCATCTTGAAAAATAACCATATACCCAACATAGGACCCCACCCCACTTTAGGCTCTCTCCACAAAAACGAGCATGATTTTTTTCTGTTCCCATAAACTGCTCCATTTTGTGAACGTTATTAAAAGCTTCGATCTCATTTCATTGATATTTTGATTTCTGCTGGTGGATCACATTCCAGTTGGGTGAAAGAGAATATACGAGGCCCTACTCATACCGTCTTGTCAGTATCAATTTTGGATTGCTAATTAGCTTACTCTCTTTTTGTGTTTGGAATCTGATTCAGCCCAAATACCGTTTGTCCTTTGATTTCAGTATATTTTTAATGGCGTTAGGATAAAAAATGATATTGAGAAGTTTTCAATCCAATTCGAAGGGTTTTGGTGCCCTGAAATCTTCACTGTATATGCAAATGGCTTTACATCACCCATTACTGGGAATAAAATCAACTTCACTGGGTATCCTCAATAAAAAAATTCATTCTGTAAATCATAAAACCCACCTTCAAGAAATATGGGCCTCTAGTACTAACTCAATGTGTATATTCCATAGAGGCCTACATTCTGTAAATAATACTACCCACAATCATAAAACATGGACCTGTAAAATATCACGGCCTTGTTTGGAGAATAATAAGTCAATTGAATCGTTGCTTGGGCATAAGCATAGTAGGGTTTCCCTTGTCGGAGAATCGATACACACAACAGCAGCCGATCATATTACTGCTTTTGAAAGTTCTAGTGTTGTTACATCGGAGGCCAACGAAGATGAGCTTGCCATATCTACAGATAGATTCAATAATGGGACTCCTGTGGGACATCGAAACAATCAACTGCATTCCGGAAAGCTTGTTGTTGCTGTTGATATTGATGAAGGTATGCAGGAATTGTATCGCAGAGCTTTAAATTTCGTTTTGTAAAGCTTGTTTATTTCTTGCCGAGAACATTTTTGTCTACCTAATTTCTTTGGAATTTTGTTTTATGTACGAAAAGTTCTTATGCACCAAGAAATATCATGAAAATTCGAACAAATTTATAGACATAATTTTATATGCATACAACTAGATATAAGAACGTGGGGAACATTATTTATCACTTTGAGATTTTTTTTCAGATCTAGTGTCTTTGTGTATGCAGTTCTTGGCAGTTTTCTCTTAGCTTTGAACACATTCATAGCTGAACGCTACTCTCTAAGTTGCACAGTTGCAGAATACCACATCTATAATTTTGATAAGGTGTGCCTTTCCTTAACACTTTTTAATTGAAAATCTTATTTGCTTTATGCTACAGTTAAATTCAATAGATTGTGATTGTTTCTATCTTATTGAATTGCAGGTTTGGAAGTGTTCTCTTTCAGAAGGTACTTTTTTAAAACTAGCATTTAATAAATATTTTCAGTATGTGTGACATTTAGGCATGGTATCTATCAGTTCTTTATTTACTTACGTTTAATCTGCTTTCCGTAGATATTCCCTTCAGTTTTCTTTTGCTACTGTTCAATCACATGAACAATCTAATTTTGCCTTTTAATTGCTTTCAATTCAGTTTGTAGCTACATTTCTCCAAGTTTTCAGGGCAAGGGACATTTCTTAAGGAGAGTGAAAATTTTCTTCAATTTTTTGGATACTAAAAATAGATATAAAAGTATTACAAAATTTCCAAAAAGAATCAATAAACAAAGAAAATGAAATTAAATAACATCGACGCTCTAATATGAATGGAGAACTGATAAGTCAAATTTTAAAAACAATACCATTATAGCATCATAAACCAATGACTATACTTGATATTGAACTTTGAAAATCAAAATTAGAGTTGGATTCTGATCGTCGATCAATGATGATTCATTATCTTATGTCACTATCAACTGCAAGTCTAAAGTTGTAACTTCAACATTAAAAGTAGAATTGTCAAAATGAAAATGCTTAGCTACGTTTTGTGGCATGCTAAAAAATGGTGGTCATTGTCAAATGGAGATCACCTGATAGCTCACTATTGTTGGAACTCCTGTACTCATTTGGCTGTTTCAATGGGATCTCAACCTTGGATGCAAATCCATGTTCTCATCTACCCATCCCCGCTCCTTGGGCTCTAATCCCACTGTGCTATTAGACTTTTCTTTTAATCAGTTGTCTTGCAATCTATAAGATGCAAGGCACTATGGACAACAACTATCTTCTTTCCTTTCATAGAGGTAAGCTTGCTTCTCTTAGCAGAGTGGATAAAAGCTATATATTGACCAAACCCTCTGATCCTGTGAAAGGACGTGGACAGAAAGTGTTCGTAGTAATGTTAGATTCCCTTATAGTTGTCACCAGTCAATTGGGTTTTCTTGCACCATAGTGAGATTATTTATCTTAACTAAAGAATTATAGCCTTGAAAAGATGCAAATTTGGTCCATTGATCCCTAATTGTTTCAGCATCCTCCACACTGTACAGTTTGATTTTTCTTATGGACATAAAGGAACCCATTTTTCATGTCCTTGTCATTAATAGGAATGACTCTCCCATACCTATCTACAGAATTATTGGGACCATCACATATGCAGGCTGTTGTGAAGGGCTGTTCAGCTTTCCCACCTCTGCTCAATGATGGGCTAAAATTGATTGTAATCAACTGCCAATATGGAGTTTTTATCACGAATCACAATTGCCATCTGATCCATCTTGCTATCAATGCACTCAGATGTCTCTGAGGTTTGGACTGTTAGATTCTCCATATTACGTCTGACCAAAAATATCTCTTATAGCCCTATATTTTTCTCTCTTTCCCTGTTTTATTTTGGAGTCTTGTCATCCAGTTCAATTTTGTGTCATCAAGGGCTTCAGAGATTCAAGTATCGTCTCCAATATAATGAAATACAATGCAAGGTTGGTCTCCGCTAGTTTGAGGAATTTCTTTCTCAAAAACTTAAAAAGGACTGAAAGGATGCTGACAAGGCATGGTGATTGCATATGAATAGCTGCACCTCCTTAGTACTTATCATCACCTATGTGACCTATCCAATTTTCCCAGTGTCCATATAGTGCATAGTTAATTGCATGCACACAAACACAAGGGGTCTCGTAGATGTGCCTATAGGGAGTTTCAACCAACTTCTCTGCTACCTTTCACACATATGTTGTATCTGTAACTTCTTGCACCATAGTAGTGTAAACCTTTTTGGGCAATAAATTGAAAAACTGAGATCAGAAATTCAAAAAATGCAAAAAAAAGAAGAAAGAAAGACCTGAAAAACCTGCTGTTTTAGGAAACAAATTGACATCCCCCAAGATAAGAAGTCCTTCATCAATCAATGGCCCTTGCCATCATTTCCAATCCATTATGAATTTTGGATGGATCTTGTCAAGGTCATGAAGGGAAATTGGACATCCCATAAAAACAATCTGAGATTAGTATGTGCATCCGGTACCTATTGTTTCTTCACAAACAGATGACAATATGCTGATACAAACACATACTACTATGCCATAAAGTGGAATCAGACACAGTTTATTTCCCACAATTAAAACCTTAGAGGAAAGTGCTTGCAAAAGCAATTTCAGCAGCATGCAAACATTAAGATTCAACAATATAGAATCATAAAATAGAAAGAACAAGACATAAGATAGAACACAAAATTTACGTGGGGAAAGCCCTTTCGGGTAAAAACTCCACACTCCAAAACCAGAGAGGCATTGTATTATTTAGCAACAATATACAGTTGCAACACAATCTTCAGGCTCTAAGCCTTAACACAGAGATTTATATCCTGCTCCATCCTGGCTGGCAGTGGAACACCCGTGAAATAAAACTCTCTCTCTCATATAGCTCCTCTAGCAATACTTGTATTTATAGAGCTTACAATGCACATATTTCAAGCTTTACAAGCTAGACACCAAAGAAAACAACCTCCATCTTCAACAAAGCAATAAAGTTGAAGAAAGCACTTCATCAATGCCTCCAACTTCATCGCAATAAAAAAACATCTTCTTTCTTGTGCATAAATCTCCAAATAAAGAAAATCCTTCCTTAGCTTAGCCTTCAAGAAAAAACAATTTTTTTTTTTGCTTTATTCTTTTTGTTCACAAAACTTGACTCCCAAGTCTTCATAGAAAGTTCTCAAATCAGTTTTTTTTTAATCTTGTGATTTCAACCTCCTAAAAGTAGTATAAATTAATATGCACTAAATAACTAATAAAACTAACAATTAATGTGAGGACTCAAAGGTTGAGACACCTTAATCNTCTTCATAGAAAGTTCTCAAATCAGTTTTTTTTTAATCTTGTGATTTCAACCTCCTAAAAGTAGTATAAATTAATATGCACTAAATAACTAATAAAACTAATAATTAATGTGAGGACTCAAAGGTTGAGACACCTTAATCCGAACATTTTCCCACTTGTCGAAGACTTGTCAAGGGTCACTTGAAGTGTCAAGATTTACATTGCTAAGAGCCACCTGATAAAAAACACATCATCACCGCCATTCATGAAATCAAATAGATCCCGAAACATGCTCTTGTGTTCCATCAAGACACCTGCAACAACATCCAAGATGTCCACCATCTCAGGCAACAATCCCTATCATCCTCCAATATGCCACCTATGGAAGAAAGGAAACAAGCCAAGGCGAATATGCGCCAGTCCAAAGAACACAAGCATAAGATCCTAGTGACATCAAAGGCTAGAGGATACTGCCACCACTCCACTATGCTCACGTGTTATATAGAAGGATCAACAACATCAACTTCAAAGCTCATACTAGGACACAACTGCGAAGTAATCATCCAAAAAACAAGATAAAACACCAGCCAAAAAACAATCAAAACTGACTGCTCCCATCCAACTGGTAAACCTGTGCTAATCCACACCAAATGTTAATCCATCCACCCACAACAAATGTTAATCCATCCAATCATTCATACCTCAAAGGTATACAACATCAACAAACTCATGCCACCAACATAACCAACCCATAAACTGCAACCTCAAACTCCATGTGCAAACCAGTTGATGAAGACCAAACACATACAAGAACTCCCACTGCACGGGTAATGTTGTATTTGAAAAGATCAAAGGCATATTGAGTCAACCGATCATAACACATTAAAAGTGTAACCATGTAGTACCAAGGACCATTCACAAAGATACGCAAATCCTGCAACAAAACTGCTGCAAGAAACAACTCTCTCAGCCAGTCTCCATAGCTCTCCCATGTTCTCCACATCCGACAGAAGAAAGAGATAAAAGAACCTCCATGTCATCACCCAAGAATCAAGTGACAACACATGACCACAAGCTAGTGATCACTTCAGCTCCATACAGAACCTCACATCCAATGTCAAGTGAATCCAAACATACAAGAAGATCACTAAGACTGAGAAGAGAACCGCAAATCATAAACATGTATTCCATCCTTTTACAATCACCTCTAAATGCCAACTATGCCGAGTATGATCTCCTTCACAACCCCAAGAGAAAAGCCGCAACAACATCCAAAACCGTTCAACCTTAAGAGATCAAACGTAACATAATATCAAGTATCTACATGGATGTAAGCCTCTCAAAGTAGATCAAACTACTCCATTTCCCCTTTCAGGAAATCAGCCCACTGCCATCTCCTATGATCATCATAAATGAAAATACTCCTAAAGGAGATAACCATGCTATCGATCTCTCACAATGAATCCCTCCAGAACCATCTAACTGTAGCTCAAGATCCATGAATATGAAAGAAAAGCATAAAGCACTTGAAAGAAAATGGGCAATACCTCTCAAGTGATAAACTGTTGAGTAGAGCATATGAGCATATGAGCATCTTTGTTCAAGAGAGGGTTGAAGATTTGGTATTCCATTCAGAATATTAAGTATTCGATTCTACATGTTGTAGTGGAACAAAATTCACATCAACACCTCCCTCTTTCATGTCATACATTTGTACTTGCATTTTCATCAGACTTTGATTCCATTTCGCTTGAAGAGTTGAACCTTTGTATTATGCCCTCCACTTGGCCCTCGATCTTGAACACCATCCTACTTGTCCTCTTGAGAAATCACTTGCAACCTGTTGGTGCTTGAAGTCTTCATTTTGCCCTTGGTGTTGAAATCATGCTTGCGCTTGATCTACTTAGCCCCTTGCTAGCTCCATTCGATTCTTGCCTTTCACACTCAGCCACCATTTCACCTTGCAAAACAACAAGAATCTATTAAACATTTGAACTTCATACTCATCTCAAGTCACAAGGGTTAGTACCATGAAATCTCATGTCTAGATGAAGATAATCTTTTATGCACATAGCTGCTAAGGACATTTTACGAATTCAAAATGAAAGACTTTATCCTTTACAATCTGATTGTATATAACAAAGATCAAGACCGCCATTCCATCTACTTGATCAAATTAGGACACTTCATTTGAAACACATTCACAACCCCTTTGCCATCATCCATGATCTAAATGCAATGAAATTATATATTTATTATCTTAAATATATATATATGTATATGCATTAATGTATGTATAATAATAGTCATAACTATTATATTCATACGTTAATATATGTGCATATATGTAGTGTATATTCTCATCCATATATATCTGATCGCCACTATCATATTTCAACACTCCCTCTTAGCTAGGGAAGATATAGTGTAATGAATAAAATCAATTTTATAGTGCATCACATTTCTCACAATGACGTGTATATATTTCACCTTACTTGTGAATGTGCATCATATGCAATACATAGAATACATATCACTTAACATGTGATACCAAGTTTTACATATAACCAACATGTGATATGAGGAATCACCTAACACGTGATACCAAGTTTTACATATCACCTAGCATGTGATATGAGGAATCACCTAACACGTGATAGCAAGTTTTACGCATCACCTAACTCATGATATGAAGGATATAATATGCTCGAGAACATTACATTCTCCTTATATATCCCTATTATGGTATCTGCACTGACATTCATCTCATAATGCCTACCATAACGAATCATGACACATCCATGAATCAACATGAAATCAACATTACAAGATCGTCACCTTATAATGTTAAATACAAGTGTTTATTAACTAAAAAGTCGTCACCTTTTAGAAATCCACATAGGATGGGTAGGCCCATAAAGTCATAAAGTTACACATGACAAAAGAAGTTTACACATAAAACATCTTTATTATATTAGTACAAATCAACATTTTATATTTCAACCATACCAAGATTTTCCTGAAGTGATCAACTTTCACCTTAGGGAGAGGTTTGGTAAGGATATCCATTGTTTGATCTCCTATACTGATATATTCCAATTGGATCACATTCTTCTCTACCATGTCTCTTACATAACGGTAAGGAATCTCTATATGCTTAGATCTGTCATGAAATATTGGATTCACTGATAACTTGATGCAACTCTGGTTATCACAGTGGATGATAGTAGGTTTTAGTGGTTCGCCGAATAATCCTACAGTTAGTTTTCTGAGCCATACTGCTTCTCTAGCAGCCATTGATGCTGCGATATATTCAGCCTCTGTAGAGCTCTGTACCACTGAAGACTGTTTTTTGCTAATCCATGATATCATAGCTGATCCTAAACTGAAGCAACATCCTGAGGTGCTCTTTCGATCAGTCACACTTCTTGTCCAATCTGAGTCGGTGAATCCATGAAGATCTAAGGCAACCCTTTCATATTTTAGTCCATAATTTAGAGTACCTTGAAGGCACCTCATTATATGCTTTACAACCACAAGATGTATTTCCTTAGGCTCACACATGAATTGGCTCAAGGCATTCACTGCATAACAGATATATGGTCTAGTGTTGACCAAGTACATTAATGATCCAATCATCTGTCTGTAGAGGGTGGGACCAGTTGACTGAGAATTTGTTGCTGCTTCCTTCAACTTGTGTAGATTTGTCTCCATGGGTGATGACATCGGTCTGCAGTTCATCATGCCAAATCTCTTCAATATATCAATAGTGTACTTTCCTTGATTCAGAATAATGTAATCTGATTTCTGCCAGACTTCTAAGCCAAGGAAGTAGTGCAATAGTCCTAAGTCCTTCATGTCAAATTCTGAGGCTAGTTCCTTCTTGCACTGATCAATGAGGTGATCCTCTCCTGTAATCAATAGATCATCAACATATAATATTAATATTAACATATCACCTTTGCTTTGCTTGAAGTAGAGATTTGGGTCTTCATCATTTTTGGAGAATCCTAATCTCATTAGGTAACTATCAATTCTCTCATACCAGGCTCTGGGAGCCTGCTTAAGTCCGTAAAGGGCTTTCTTTAATTTACACACATGTGTTCTTGAATTATGGATCTCAAATCCTTTAGGTTGCTCTAAGTAGACCTCTTCTTCAATAGTTCCATTTAAGAATGTGGTTTTAACATCCATCTGATGTACTTTCCATCCTTTGGCAGCTGCAATGGCTAGAACAGCTCTCACTGAAGTATATCGAGCAACTGGAGCAAAAGTTTCTTCATAGTCAATTCCTTCTTTCTGTGAGAAACCTCTGGCTACGAATCTTGCCTTGTACTTTTCTATACTGCCGTCTGCAGCATGCTTGATCTTGAACAACCATTTGGAGGAGACCACTAATTTCTCTTTAGGTCTAGATATAATTTCCCATACACCATTCTTCAGGATGGACTGATACTCCTCTGTCATGACATCTTTCCATACTTGCTGCTGAAGAGCTTCTGAAACATTTGCAGGTTTTGACTTTGAGAGCTCACTCATTAGGGCTATGTAACTAGATAATCTTGTGGGTCTTTTACTTTCTCTAAAAGTTCCTGAAGGAGCTCCATAGAACTTTGCTTCTTCTATTATCTTAGTTGCCCAGAGTGGTCTCTTAGGATTTTTCAAGGATGTGCTTGGTTCTTGATTTTCTTCTTCTTCAGGACACTCCCTCTGAATCTCAGGAGCAGTTTCCTCTTTTGGTTCTAAGGAAGTTTGGATCTCTGTCTCAACAGAGTTTCTAGCTTTTGTGAATGCTATATCCTCTTCAAAAATTACATCTCTGCTTAGTTCAATTTGTTTCTTACCAGGCACATATACTCGGTAAGCTTTTGAGGTTTCACTGTAACCAACAAAAATACCCTTTCTTCTAGAAGGTTCTAGTTTTGTTCTTTTCTCTTTGGGCACATGTATGTATATAGGACAACCAAATATCCTTAAGTGACTAATGTCAGGTTTTGTACCAGTGAAAA
>MU223234.1:258070-297579 GCA_018584345.1 Thuja plicata | reverse complement strand
TTACCTATGGTTTGTGCTTTCTTAATAGTAGAGTTCTTTGGCCATGCCAATACTTTACCATCCATGAAGGTTACCCTGTATCCATTATCTTCAAGTGCAGATATGGAGACTAAATTTCTTTTGATTCCTAGAAAAAACAATACACCGGTGAGTTGAATAGAGATTCCTGACTTCAGTTTGATGGTGCAAGTTCCAACACCTCTTACTGGATGTGCAGAGTCATCTCCAATAGTTACTTCCTCATCAGTTTCTTCCACCATGGAATCTAATAGTTCTCTGAATCCAGTAACATGCTTGAGGAACCACTGTCTATGACCTAGGTACTTTTATTAGAGACTTGATTTGAAAGTGCAGAGTAGAATACAAACTTCTCGGATTCATGCTCTTCCTTAGTCTTCTTTACCTTCACAAATGCTGCTTGACGCTTTCTGTATGGGCAATTTACTACATAGTGTCCATACTGATCACATCTGAAACATTGTACCGTTGACATATCTTTCTTGGATTTACTATTCGCTTGATTGTTTTTCCTTTTCTTGAAACGTTTCTTCTTTTCTTTCTTGTGGGAATTTACATTTAATACATGAAGATCTTCATCAATAGTTTTCTTCTTGAGTCCTTTCTTTGCTAGTCTTGATTCTTCTTGGAGACAATCTGATCTTAGCCGGTCAAATTTTGGAAATTTAGACCTAGCACTGATGCCAGAAACAAATGTCTCCTAGGTGTCAGGTAGACCATCTAAGGCAATTAATGATAATTCCTTACATTCTATCTTGCCCAATTATTGATAGTTGATCTCTTAGAGCCGAGATTCTCATAAAGTATGAGTTGATTGACTCGTTTTTGTTCATACTTATATGGTTAATGTCTCTCTTTAGAGCTAAGGTCTTGCTGGCACTACTTATTTCATAAGTTTTTACAAGTGTTTTAAACATGTGATATGCCGTATCATATTTTGTCAAGAGTGGTACAATATGGTCTCTGATTCCATCGATTATGATTTTCATGGCCTTATCATTTCCTTCAATCCATGTAGTTTTGTCTGGATCATTCTCCGGTTTTGATTTGTCTTCTATTACGAATGACTCAACCTTATTTTCTTTTAGTATCATTAGTATTCTGAATTTCCATGATGAAAAGTAATTTCCTCCTTCAAGCCTATCCTCAAATTTGACAACGCTTGCCATGGAAATGTGATGTGCTATAAATTATATTTAAATGTCTTAAGTTTGAAAGCTTCTCGGATCTTCTTTAACTTGGGTCGGATACCATGTAAATGCAAATCAAACTTCTATTCAAATGATAATCTTAGCTTTTGTATATCTTTTACTTCATTAATATATTATGAATATATTAATTCTGATACTTTTATGTATGCAGATTGCTGAATACACTATGTTCAATTTCAATATGTTTCAGCCAACTATCATTTTGCATATATATATGAATATAGAGAGTCACGTAAATGATAAGCCGCGAGTCACATCTTATCATTGACGTGACCCTTCATAACAAAATGAATCTCTGTTAATCTCAGTTGATATTAAATCGATGTGATATTGTTTATATCCAATAGTAATATCGGTGGTGACATTACTAATGTTAACCGATAATACTATCGGTGTTAACACATTGCATATATATGATAGTTAACCGATAATAATATCGGTGATAAGCCAAAGTTATATGATAGTCATCGATAACAATCCCGATGATAACCGATACTAATCGGTATACATGAAGTCGACATTCATAAAGAAATAAATCGATGATCATCGATTTATCATTAATGATAATTGATGGTTATAGATCTATCACTAATGATAATTTGATGATCATTAAATCATTACACATGGTAATCGATATTTATAATATGAGGATATATTATTATCATAAATATATATATGTGTGTGTGTGTGTATATGTATATGCATTAATGTATGTATAATAAGTCATAACTATTATATACATACATTAATATATATGCATATATGTAGTGTATATTCTCATCCATATATATCTGATCGCTGCTATCATATTTCAACACCAAGTATTAGGGTTTTTTGTTAGTTTAGAACTTTCTAATCCTTACTCTAAATCCGTGAAATGTTTAGGGTGCAATGTCCTTAGGGTTTTGTTCTAGGATTTCAAGTCAAATAAAATCACAACAAATTGTTATATCCTATATACCATTGTTAAAACCCTTGCATATAATGACAGAAATTGCAGATCTGGGACGAAATGTTTAGTGCTATGGCAATATCGTTTATCAAATGCACCCTGAATATAACTTTAATACATGAAGAGTTAACAACAATCAATAATCTGGTTGTTAGTCCTCTCACAAAATAATGTTGCAACACAGTCGTGCTGGCAGCAATTAAGTTGCATTGAATATGGCAGATTATCACTCAGAAGTTTGGGTTGCTGCCCAGATCTGGTGTATCTCTACTCTGAATCGCCCAGCTGAGTGGAAATAGATAGGATTGTGGATATACTAGGCTCTATCGCCTGGCTTCTGATGGAGATACTAAACCTTGACTGGTAGTTGAGCAAGTTAGTTCCTGAATTAGGCTTTGAGGCGTGACAACACTCAAACACTAGGTGGTTCAAGGTTGCTCCGGGGTTTGGGGAGTTGTAATGGGGAAGAGAGGCCTTGGTCCTGTTGATGGGAGTTTTATGCCACTACAACATGCATAATCAAATACTAAGTATTCCAAATGAAACACCAAATCTTCAACTCTCTCTTGAATAAGGATGCTCATATGCTAAACAATGTATATGGATTGTGTGATCGAATGAGACAACCCCAAGGTTCTTTCTTATTGTGGACTTTGTTGAGTCATTTTTGAAATTTTGCATTTTAAAGCATAAAGGCTATTTATAAATCAAATATGAAGGCATATTGAAGAGGTCAAAATGTGAAATCACTTTGGAAACATTCAAAAGGAAACATTTTCGCTATTTCGCAGGTCATGAAGTCGGTAGCTGCGAAATTGCGAAATTTCGCATTGGCGCAAAGATAGGAAACAAAGGAAGCGAAATAGCGATTTTTTCGCTATTTTGCGGGTAACAATAAAAGGGATAGCGAAACAACGATTTTTCGCTATTTCGCGGAGGACATGTTAGTGAGTTGCCAAATGGCGAAAAGATATGCTGGATTATTTGGAGCTGGGATGTGAAAGGAATAGAGCTAAGAGATCAAAGTAATTTGGAATGAGTAAGGAAGGTTTTTGATAGGAACAATCAAAATTCTGTGAGCAAAGATTTCAGAGATGTAATTTAGACATGCTGCAAAAATGATGTCGCCGGATGATGAACATGATCAAAACTTAACAATCTAAAACAGACCCAATTCGGAAAATCAAATTTCCTATCTCCAGTAAAAATCTTAAGTTCGTACAATTTGTTTTGGGTTTCCGACCAAAGCCAAATCCGAAAGATAGGTAGTTATTAGTTAATTTGTTGATTAGTTTTTTTCAAAAGAAGTTTTTAAATTTTAGCATAGGGTGGTGTCTCTTCACCCTAAAGGGGTGTGAAAACCATTCATCCACATATATGTGGTGTAAAATGTAATAAAAAAATATATAAGAAAAATGAGGAAGATGGTACTGTAGGAAGATAGCATGGATGGTGACTGCAACTAAAATGTAAATCAATTGTATTCACTTTTTTGATTAATACAAGGAAAATCTATTTCTTGTCCAAGATTGAAGAAGTAAGTTCGTTGTTTTTGATTGGATTGGTCCTTTACATTTTCAGTTACACAGAATTTTCTCTTTATTGTTAGATGTCGGAAAATTGAAGTTTTTAATATTAGTTTTCGAGTATCAAGGGTTTTATACAAAGCTCTCATCTATACAAATCCTTGTCTAGTTGGTTTCCTGCCAAGGAATTAAAATCCATTTAGACTAAAACAAATATTATTATCAATTCATCCTTGATGTCATGGGGGAGAGAATCTAAAATTGAATTTCAGAGTGTACATGAGGGTTCAAACAAAGGTTGACTACATTCCGCCCAATTAGTTGGATAAGGGACTGGCCTGTGTACCTCCTCAAAGAAGATTTTTTACAGTTGTATGAGCATTGAAGTTCTTTCATTTCATCCTTGCGAAATATATTATCTCGTACCTGAAGCATTTTCCTTATACACAAATACAAATTCAATTACAAAGCATTCATAAGCATTCATAATATTCAAACACTAAATAAGAATCAAATATTCTTATTCTGATTAGACTCAGGGAACATTTGCCATCCTGAGAAATCAAGGAAGTTTAAATTCGCTATAGAAAAACACCTTTGTGTTTGGGGTGAGGGTTTACCCACCTAGGTTTAGCGAAGCCTGAAGTGCAGGGGAATTAGATTACTCCCGTTCGTTGGCCAAGACTAATTGAAGCAATCCTATAAGAGAATTGACAAAGCTCTTGGATTTCTAATTTGCGGTTTTGGGAACCAATAGACTTAACTCAATTTTATAATGTAATATGCAAGTATCACAAATGGACTTACGCTGTTCATTTTATGGATATCAACTACTCTTCAATCACTTCCAACAAGAAACAAATTGCAAAGGGACAAGGTTTAGAAAACTATTCTACTCCTAGAATACAAGACATAATGAATGCCTTTATGACTCTATTAGACTCAGTTTAGCCATCGACATCAACCAAGCTAGTGCGATCTCCTAAGGTAAATGTGATATGTTCAAACTATTACTATTCCATTAACACCATCCATAGATGCATATAATGTGCAAGAAACAATTGAAGTTAAGCTTATAAATATGCCATTTGACCATGCAAGGCAAACTTACAATCAACAAACAGCTAGTGGTTTGGTCTAAGCGAGTTCACCAAAGATGCATCCACAATCACTTCTATTCAACTAAACACTACTTCTAATCAACATGAAATAAAATCCTATTCTAAGTGAGGAAATGAAGAAACCCTGAAACACTCCAAAATAATACAAGTAATCCACCATGAAGACCAACAACGAATTAGTAATTTCTTTGATAGCATTATGGCAACGATTTCTCCAAGTCTCTCTTTTACAAATGAGAGGAGTGGGGTTATATAGGAGCCCCAAACACAATGAACGACCATGATTAAATCAAAACCAATGGCCCAGATTTACTCAAAAAAAACCCTAATTAGGGTTACTACAAACATTAAATGCACATCCAATGATAACGAGGCGCCACTTTATGGGCCAATGAGAAAATTACATGGTAGGAAAACCAATGAGAGAATTGCATTGTGGCAATGCATTAAATGCACTCTACATGTCAACTTGAAATATCAATTCAACTTCTTCATTCTTAGGAATTCCTCATTGTTCTCGAAATTCTTTCTCTTGGTGTCTTGACTTTGTAGCAATTGAATCCTTGTATTTCCACCTTTGTATGGGATTCCTCGTCATCTTTATCTTCATGGTGATCCCTTCATAACTTTGACTTGAACCCTTTTGCCTTGATCTTCTTGATCTTCTTGATCCTCTTGTGATGCTCGGGTCCTCCATATGGATCTTGGATTTCCAAAGAAAATCCAAGATTGTGATAGCCTTATTCATTTTACTTGCATTAATTAATTCTTTGATGGAACTATCTTCATGATCTTCGAATTCCTCTTGTCCTTGAATTTGAACTTGAACTTGTCCATGGACTCCTTGTTTTTAAATCCGGACTTGTTCTCATGTCCGTCCTTGATGAAGGCCTGATCTTGAATCCTCTAAGTCTCCTTCTTGAATGTATCAAGTTCCTCTTTCGCCTTGTTGAAGAATTATCCATGTTGTAATTGCATTGTTGAATCCTTCTTTCCTCATCTGCTTCCTTGCATCATCTTGGAGTGTTGTCCTCCTTTGAACTTGATAGCTTTGGGTTAATCCTCCTTCATTGATATCCTTGTCCTTGAGCTTGAACTTGTCCTCCACCTTTTGTTCAGTTTCTTGCAACTATCCCTGCCTTCGATCTGAACATGATTCCTGGTACAACGCTCGAAGTTAGCATCTTGTAAGGAAATCTGATTGAGAAACTAACTTCAGACCTTGCTATTCTGATTCTACCATTAATTTGGAGCTTATAATTTAGAAAAATCAAGCAATTAAGGCCGCAAACGAAGTTTATTATCAAATACTAGGGCTTGAAATTTTGAGGAAAAATCTGAAAAACTAAGTCTGCAGACTTGTCTGAAGACATCTGGACTTGGGAAAGCAAATCTAGTGCTTTTCTGTTATAAACTTGGAAATCATAATATTTAAAGTCATGAAACTTGAAGAGAAATCTGGGGAGATAAATCTGAAGTTGAACACAAAGTATGAAGACGAAAGTCTGCAGACATGGTTTGAACTGTGGTTGAAAATATCTGCGATTTATCGCAAAAATCGTGATATATCACGTGAAAATCTGCTGGATGATTTAATCACCGTTAAACTCGGTGACGATTTATTGATTATCACGCGACGAGATTAATATGAAAAACTCGTGAAAACGCGTGAGATATCTGCGAAAAAATTGGCTCATAAAAAGTCAAAAAATAAAGTTGAAAACTTAAAAGCAACGACTTAGGGATTTTTTTGCTTATTTCCTTTGTTCATTTCATGCTGCAACAGTGAGCAGTTTGGCGACAAGGAGTAGAGAAGAAATGCATGGTATCAGCAAAGTTCGGTGACGGTTCATCAGCAAAGTTCCTTGGTTTAGTTCCTTAGTTCATTGGCGATGGTGAGTTCAGCAGAGTTCGGCCCTCTTTAAATCTCTTTACCAGTATGCCCTTCCAAAGTTCGAGCAAAAAAAGTAATAATAATTATGGTTAGAAGTGAAAATCAATAAAACAATAAAATACGTAGCTAATGCTTTATGTTTTTTAATATTACTTTACCACCCATGCATTTTAGCCGAATTGAAAACCCATGTAGAAGATGTAAAAATACAATTCAAAAGTTAATAACAAAAAGCTGAACATGGTTTAAAATATTCTTCCCTTCAAAAGTTTATATTTGCTCATGGTCGAAATTTACATAAATCAAAGGATAGCCATCATAGTTCTTTTTTTGTTGTATTGAAATTTGAAATATTATATATATTTAAAATAGATATGTAAAATAACAAATAGAAATTACTAATTAGAACTAAGCTAATTGTTAATCTGTTAATTATACTTCATTGACTTAGCTAACGTTTGATCTCAGACTTAGACAATTATTTGGTGACTGCCCTTGTTAAATTTTTAAAAGTCTGATAAATTTTGATCTCAATTAGTTTACTGTTTATATTTGATCTCAGACTTAGACAACTATTTGGTGACTGCCCTTTTTAAAAATCGGATAAATTTTGATCTCTGTTACTTCATAAACTTAACTAATATTTGATGATTGATCTCATACTTAGACAACTATTTGGTGACCGCCCTCTTTAAAAGTCTGAGAAATTTTGATCTCAGTTAATTTATATTTGATCTCAGACTTGACAACTATTTGTTGACTGCCCTCTTTAAAAATCTGATAAATTTTGATCTCTGTTACTTCATAGACTTAACCAATATTTGATGTCGGACTTAGACAACTATTTGGTAACTGCCCTCTTTAAAAGTTTGATAAATTTTGATGTCAATTACTTCATTGACTCAGCTAATATTTGATCTCATACTTAGACAATTATTTGGTGACTGCCCTCTTTAAAAGCCTGATAAATTTTGATCTCAATTACTTCATAGGTTCATAGTTCATATTCATAACTTCATGCTCAGAGACTTGGCTAATATTTGATCTCAGAAATCTCTAATATCTGATTCTTTATCCTTGAACTTGTAGACTTCCAGTGCCAGTAACTGTAGAAAATGGCTGGTGGCAGAACAAGGGACAAATTATGGAAACATGGGACACCAGGAGCAAATCGAAGAGATGTGACTTGTAACCGTTGCAGTTTACAAAGGACTGGGGCATAAGTCGGCTCAAACATCACCTTGTAAAGATTCCATGTAATGATATTACACTGTGTGATGGCTGTCCCGAAGAGGCTACAAGGGAGGCTTTGGCAAGCCTTGAAGTATATGCACAAAAGAAGACAACAAAAAAGAGGACAACAGAGGCCATGGCAGCCCCAATGGGAGATTTTAGTTCTACAAGGTCACAAATAGGTGCAGGGCTTCTTCCATTGGGCCACGGATACGAGGATCAAGATTAGTGGGCGGGCATATATCGGACTTTTGGGTTCCATGTAACACTCTTGGTGCTCAACACAGATTGCTAGGCACTGCATGGAACAAAGAGATGCACTAGCAGACAAAGGTGGCAGTTGCAAGATTTTGGCACTACAACGATATTCCCTTCAATGCTTTATGTAGTCCATATTGGGATCAATTAGTCACTTCAATGACCGTGTCTGGTAAGGCGTTCAAGGCCCCAAGTCATTATGAGGTGAATGGGCTATTATTGTAGGATGAGGTCCAAAAAAACTCATTGACTTGTGGAAGAGCAAATAAGAGTTTGGGAACAGAAAAGTTGTACCATTATATCTGATGGGTGGACAAATGGCAGGAATAGGACGCTCATCAATTTTCTAGTTGCTTTAGGGGGACAATTAGTATTTCTAAAATCAGTTGATGCCTCTGTTCAAGTGAAAAATGCAGACTTTGTGCAACATGTTGGATGATGTGGTGGTGGAAGTGGGGGTGGGTAATGTCGTCCAGACTGTGACTGATAATGCAACTGCATATGTGGCAGCTAGTAAACTTCTGATGGATAGGCATCCCACATTATTTTGGAGCCCTTGTGTTGCCCATTGTCTTGACTTGCTCCTTGAGGACGTAGGGAAATTGAGTTGGGTGGAGAAGGTGGTTGAAGATGGAAGGAATATCACAAAGTACATCTACAATCACACATGGGTCCTGAGTCTTATGAGAGAGCACACTGATGGTAAGGATCTCGTGTGATTGGGGGTCACACGCTTTGCTACTAATTTTGTCACCTTGCATTAGCCACATTGCCCAACCTGAAGCAGATGTTTGTGAGAGAGAGATGGTTGGAGAGTCCTTATGCCAAGATGCCTGAAGCCTGTGAAGGCTATTTTTGATGTTAGGTTTGCCAAGATGACGAAGGAGATCACCAATGTAAGTTTTCAAACCTTGATTGATGATTTATTATTTAATTTTCTAATATTGCGATTTGCTTATTTTTCTTAAATTTTTTATGTCCAGGTGTTAGAACCGTTGGTGAGGGTTCTGCAAATGGTAGATGGGGATAAAAAATGCATGGGGTATCTATATGAGGCCATGGATAGGGCCAAAGAGGCCATTCAACATTTGTATAAGTCAAACAAGGCCAAATATGACCCCATACGACACATAATCGATAAGAGGTGGAACCGACAACTCCGCCAACATAGTCATGTTGCTACCTACTACTTGAACTCCAAGTTTTTCTTCTCCAACACTTTTAGAGAAGATGCAGATGTTTAGGTTGGCTTGGACACGTGTATTCGGAGATTAATTGCTGATTTGAACCTTTGAGACCTCGTACTTGATGAGTTACAGAGCTATAAGAGGGCCGACGGGCCATTGTTTTCTTCACCTGATTGCAAACGTAGGAGAGACACTTTCTAGTTAGGTAAAAAAGAACATGTGTTTAGTTTTATCATACCACTTATTTCGCTCATTAGGTTTATTGGAATCTTTACCAAATTATAAATGAGATTTTTTCATCCTTGCAGATTTGTGGTGGGAAGATTATGGTGCTGCAACACCTAATTTCCAAAAGCTTGCCATTCAAATATTATTGCAGCCCTGTAGAACTTCTGGTTGCAAGCGAAAGTGGAGTGTTTTTGAGGCCATACATACAGAGAAGCGCAATAGGTTGACTCAAAAGTGCTTGAATTACTAGTTTATGTGCGGTACAACCTTTGATTGCATGAAAAGAAGGTGCAAGGGCAAGCTTCACATGAAGCACTTGCTTTGGATGAGATTGATCCATATTCAGCAGATTGGGTTGCTGCTCCCGATGGTGATGATGTGGATGTGGATGTGGATCCTTTCTTGAGTGATGATCACCTAGTTGAGTTCGAGATGGAGGAAGATGACTGGGATGCAAAAGTGGTAGCATGTGAGGAGGAACATGAGCTTGGTCATCCATTAGAGGCTTCTGTTGAGGCACCTATTCAGGCACTTGTTGAGGATGTTGTAACTACTTTAGCACCACCCACCCAGCGGTAGCAATCTCTTTTGAGCTTTAGTCGTAGACACAATTTATGATTTCTACATCTAGTTTTCATTGATACTCAAACTTGAACTTAATATGTATTTAGAAGTTGTAGTTTCATGGAGTTTGACTTCGATATGTATTGAACTCAATTTTATTTAGATGTTGCACTTGTTTTTTGGTATATGATTCTATATTAATTTGCTAAGTTCTAATTGCTATGTATTTAACTCAAAACTTTGATTAATATATGATGGAAATCTCAAATCGGTATATGTTCTACAAATCTAGTGTATATGTGTTTTTAAGAATATTTTGAGAAATTATATGTTTTCAAATGTTCGATAAAAGCAATGATTTATTGCTGATTTTTTCACCGAGTTTTTGACGATTCCGAGTTTTTCAAATTTTTTGGGCCAGCCGAGTTATTGCCGAGTCCGAGTTTTTCAACTATAGTTTGAACTATCCTTCAATTCAAGAAATCAGATTGTAAACTTACAAGTGCATGGTTTAGGAAAGACATTTGGAAAGTCTGATAGTGAAAATCATACTTTCCCACCACAAAATGAGGTCCGAATTCTGAAGACACATCTGAATTACACTTACCTGGGCGATATCTTCCATAGAAAATCAATGTGCTTGCTTGAATCAAGTTGGTTTTAAGAGGAAGCAATCTGTAGAATATATCTGATTTTTCTTAAAAATCGTAGTTCTTGGAGGGATTCTCAGACCCGTGTCTGAGTCATCACAAATATGCAGGCCTCTCAACTCTTGGCTTTTAACTTTTGCATCAGATGCTGCACCCTTTTGTAGCCCTTCCACTTATCCTTTTAAACTTCTGTTTTTTTTCATGAAATTGCCGTTTTTAATGGTTTCAGACTTTCAAAGCAAGGTATATATAATCTGATTATCCCCCCTGATTTTCTTTTCCAAATCTGCAACATACAAATCCGATTCTCAGTCCTCAATCTCCATTTGACAGTCTCTAAGCTTCTACGATTTCTTTATTTTTTCTGAATGTCTCTTGCCAAGTTTGAAGCCTTTCCAATCTGTACCTTCCTGGTTCGAACTCCCCCTTTCCTTTCTTGCTGGTGTCCTCTTCTTGTTTGCTCAATTTCCCCTTGCCACCTTTTGACTCTCAGACTTAGTCAGCTCCTTGCATTGTATTTTATTATTGCTGTTTGAAGGCTTTTTAAAGGAGTTTTGGCTTTGCATTGCATCCTCACAGCCAATGAGGGATAAATGGTTTTTGCCTCTTCAGATCTTTAAACTCATGCAAATTGAATTTCCTTTAATTTCCCTTGAATTTTATTTAACTTCATTTTATAGCCATTAAGGCAAATTCGATGGCTTTAAGGACAACATCAGCTGTCATTAAATTCATTCTCAAGGTAACATAAGTCCACTTGGTGGAAATTTGAACCATGCAAGGACACTTGGTTTGTTAATTCACTCATACTCCAAAGGGGGAAATTCGACCTGGATAGGGACAATTGTGTGCCTTTGAAATATCATTCATTTGCTTATTTGTTTATTTGTCCCCAAAGGGAAATTCAAACCATACAAGGACTGAACCTTGTCATTACTTATCCAAAGTCCAAGGGGAAATTTGATCCATTCAAGGACAAACCTGATTTCAATACTTCATCTTCTCATTCACTCACATTAGTCTCCAAGGGGAAAAACAACCTCCTCAGGGACAAGGGGAAATTCTATGGGTACAAGGACAACTAGGGTTCCCTATTCTTCAAGTGGAGAGTTAGGCTTTACAGGGACGGTGAAAACTCCATAAGGACATGGTCAAGTGGAAATTTCTCATCCACATGGACTTTCCTCACTTCGGGCTCAAAAAGTATTCTAAGTTTCAAACTAGTGGAGAAACCACCTACATAGGGACAAAGGGGAAACTCCTTGTCCACAAGACTTTCCACTCCAACCATTCGTCAAAATTTTCTAAGTATAGAGCCAGTTGAAAAACAACTTGCATAGGGACTTTTTAGCCTTTTGTCTTAGTTCTATACCCAGGAGTGGAAATTCGACTCCTATAGGAACTTTATGCATTTTTGAAGTGGAAATTCACATTCCATCTGGATTGCCCTTTTTTGGAGTGGAAATTCTATTCTCGCAGGGACTTTGTGCATTTTCTAAGTGGAAAATCGATTTTCATAAGGATTTTGCACAATTGAAGAGTGGAAAACCGATTTTCATAGGGACTTTGAACCTCTTTTGTATGATTTTGTCATTAACAAGTCGTTTCAGAGTATTTGACTAGCTAAAATATCCCAATACTTAGAAATTTCCTCTCAAACCTCCGCAACTTGACCTTAGTGATCGTAAACCTATAAACACTTGTTCGTACTTGCAACCTTAATGATGACTTGAAAATTTGACCACTCCTCAACTCTTAAGCTCTAAGACAACCCTTCTATTGTCAAAACCCTACAACTACGAGCAAAAAGAGGGGGTCCCCATTCGCAATGGGGCGATGGTGTGAAAAGGTCACAACAGGTCCCATGAAAGGGGGCCGACAGATTTTGCTCAGTGATCAGTAGGTGCCGCTGAGATAATATTTGGGCTTTTTTGCATGATAATAGTTGCGTGTAATTTTGAGTCTTCTGTATTATCTATTGCAGAAAAACTAGTAAGCATTACAGAACATTACAGCTAGATAAAACTGATTAAAAGAATTTCGACCATGTAACCAATCCAAAACATATTTTATAATGCTATCCCTCTTTCTCAATTTCATTGCTCCGAATTTAAGTTCTACTTTTATTTAAAGACCCTTGAAGTCCACTTATGGGCTGTAGGGTGGCTTAATGGATTTTCACTAGGCATTTTAGTTCAATGCTTGTTTCTTTCATCTTATTATATCAAGGGTTGAGGGCAGTGCTACATATTCTAATGTTCGCTGCAAGTTGTCTATTTTATTTTCTAGCCTTCCCTGTGATTTCGATCTAATGATTTTCAGTTGAGATCAACATAGCCATTTTGGTCATTAAAGATAGTAGTAATGATAATCATTGTTTAGTATATTTGTGATGAATCATTGAAGGCCAGACTGTATTATTTGCCACTTACACATGGTCTTAATTCCTGTACTTGCTTGTGTTTTACAGTCAGGAGTTTGTATTCTTTAGTATTGAGAATCGGACAAATGCGAGTTTTATTTAGACTTTGATCCTTTCAGTGATAATTTTTTTTCAATACTTTATTATAATTTTATAGTGAAAACTGAAAAGCTTTTGTGCAGTTGAGTGGTATGTACTTGATCTTGACACCAGGACATATTGTAAAGAATCTTGTGAAAGGGATGATTGCACCTTTTTCATTGTTCAATGCTCTTATTGAGTGTAATCTTCTGAAAGAGATTTATTGAATTTTGGCAGCTAGTACTCGTGTACATGAGTTTTTTAAATCTGGTCATTTCAGAAAGGGGATCCAACCGATTCCGGGTGCATACCAAACACTCATTCAACTGGCACCATTGTGTCATTTCTCAGTTGTTACGTAAGTGTTTGAATAGTATCTTGAATATTTGATTATTGGGTCAAGGTCCATCGTATTGAATGATGTATCTACAGGTCACGGCAAAATATAATCAAGGAGCATACAATTGAATGGATTGAGAGGCATTATCCAGGTTTGTTCAGAGAAATTTATTTTGGAAATCACTTTGCCATTGATGGAGTAGCAAGGTCAAAATCAGAAATTTGCAAGTGAGTTTAAAGTATCCTTCTATTTCAACAAATGCCTTTTTCTGTGCATTTTATGCTTGTATCATGTAGCCCTGATATAATTATTGGCAAAAATTGAATGCTCTAAACATTCTCAATCAGATTATAAAATAAATATGTTTTTTGTTTAAACTTAAGTTATTCTTAATGCTTAGTTATATGGCCTATTAGAAATTTTCTTAACTTGAAGTATACTAGCATTGTGTTTAATTGTATCAAAGTCTCATCTTTTCATCAATGTCCGCTTTGTGTTGAAACCTTCAAACTGGCTATTGCTTGTAGTTCAAGTTCTAAATCTCTATCTGACTTTTCATATCTAAAGAAATATATGTTGTTTTGTCGTTATGTGACAAATATCTTGAATCAAGTATTACTTTTGTGTTTATGATTAAGATCCATCATAGTTGCTAGAAACTCCTTTGTCCCTTGTCGGGCGTGCGCATCCCCATATCCAATTTGGAAACATATCCAATACAGCCCGGATACATGTAGAATATTGTACTCATGTGTGCCCAAAAAACTTGATTTTCCAACCGTGCCAAACACTATGTGATTTGATTTTTTAAAAATTTGATGTATATCTTCCCAAACTTAATTTTAAAAAACTTCATTAATGCAAATTTTTAAAAAATTTGGTATAAACAAAACCTATACCAAATGAGAAAGACAAATGAAATGTTTTTCTATTTCACTGACCCATTTTTTTGGGTTGTCTACCAATGCAACTCTACTATTTCTGCATATTGTAAAGTGTTAAATTAACTTATGATTATTTATGTGGCATTTATGTGTCTATATTGCTTTTAAAGTAATGAAAATCTCCTCTAATAACCTAGAAAAGTGTGTTAAATATGTGGATGTGTTTTATATTAATGTCATATCCAGCTGTATCCATATTGGGGGTTTAAAAAAATGGCATATCCGTATCCGTATTTGTATCTGTATCTGTGTCCATGCAACTTTGAGATCCATTTTTCGATATGTAAAGTTTTGTAGGTGAGATAAAAGAGTCTCTTACTCTTTTCTTTTCGTTTCATCCATAATCGTTTTTTTGATATATCTGAGACAAGGTCAGTTTCAGGGGACATTTAATGATCAAATCCAACTAAATAAAATTTTAAACTTATGTGTTGATTTTCTTAATGGTATCCATGTGAATGCTTTTAGTTCAGATTCTGTGGAAGTGGAAAACTTGCTGTTAGTGTTTCAAAGCTACTGGGTCACAGAAATACTATCTGAGATGTGGGAAATGTTTTGTTTGGGAAAGGAAATATTATTGGAAAATGTGTTTGGGGTAGAGTACTTGCATATTTTGTCTAAAACCTGTATGCATTAGAGGTATTCTATCTGGAGAATTGTTATAGTGGGCGGTGATTTGTTTTTTTGATAGGTTTTAATATACTATAGACATTGGATTGTTAACAGATGCGCTGCAATGATATTTTCAGATATTTGATGGAAAGAAGATATCTAAACACAAGTAAATACTGCAACATTTTACTAACTAAAAAATGGAGATCTTTATTCTTCTGCAAACAAGATTTGAAGGAGTATCAATTTAAACAACACATGAATCTAGAAACTGAAAGCCCGTGTTGCATGCAAACTATAACCTAGATAGAAGAATATCATGAATACAAAGCTTGATTCAATATGAACTACTTTCGATTAAATTCACAAAATTACAACACAGTAAAAGAGACACACAGAGATAACACACAATGATATTTTGGGAGCACGAGTTCATTAAGAATGTCTTCTACCCAAGACTTTTTTGTATAATTCACAATGAATTGCTTTTAAGGATTTGAGGATAACAATTAAATATCCCACAATGGATTTTTGTAAAACAAACCTATTTAAAGTTGCATAAAATGCAGAAACAAACAAACTTAAATCAAATGTATTGTAAAGCAACTACGAAAATAAAAAAATCTAAAACGGCCTAAAAATAGGCATTTATTCAAGCTTGGAATATGATGCAGGAGCATCTGGGACCAAAAGCAACTCCGCATTACCAATTTTTTTTCATGTTCAAGTTTTTTCATTTTTTTTGTGTAGGTTGGAGCTTCAAGAGCATCTTTTGAAGTTTTGAAGGATAAAATATTAGTTTTATCAAGACTTGGCTTTCATTTCAAAAATCAGAGGCAAATAGTTTGTTTAATGTCATTTTAAAAGTATTATATTGCATAATTTCAAGGTTTCAAAGGTTGAAGGGATTCATTGGCATATGATAAATTGAAAATGATTTAATTTACTCAATTTGGATGCCTAGGGAAGTGGCCATTGGCATTCCATTCTTGTTATATTCTTTCATTGTAAGTGCCTAAAATGGAGGAAAAGCTATTGATTCTGAGAAAATAAATAAATACTCTTCAATTTCCCTAAGAGAACGACTTGGTTCTCGTTTTTATTCATTTTCCAAATGCATTTACAATAGAAAGTCATTGGATATAGTTTAGCAAGCATGGGTGGCATATTTGGAAGCTTTTAAGGGGGAATTTCAAGCATATACATAGGAATTTCAGAAGACAATTGGAGGGAAATGAAAAAGCAGATTTGGGTGCCTCTTTGTGACGATCTCTATAAAATGCAGCCTTCAATGGTGTTAAGAAGTATCCATCAATAGCTGTAAGGTTTGAGAAAGAACTTGCAGTTTGCTCTAGAGAATTGCATAAGGAAGAGTGTAGACAACTATCTTGCCAAGAGTAGAAAGATAGAAGAGAAAGAAGAATTCGCAGGTGTGTTTGTGGTGTTCATGACAGCCATGATATATGTAGTATGAAGAAAAATATCAGATTTCAGAAGGGAAGTGAAGCTAGTGAGGTGTGAAGCCTTGAAAATTCAAAGACTTGGAGGCATGGAGTGCCTAGAAACATTGTAAATTTTTTGAATATTGTCTCTTGTTGAAGTCCATAGATTTTATTGTTTTTGAGGAATTTTATTAAATGAATGTATATACAAAGGTTGAATTAAAGATAATTTTCAGATTTTGTTTCCATTTAGTGTTTTGGATAGGATATGAAGGCTGCAAGATTGGGTAGTTTTATAAGACCCTCCAATCTTGACTTCATCTTAATAGAACACTAAGAATAGACACTTACAGCTACTGCTAAAAATAGCAAGTTGCACGAGTGACCTTTTGGGAGGATGAAGCAATATCTACATTAAAATTGATAAATCTTTTGAAGAATATTGGAACCCTGCTATAATGATATGTCAAGCACTTGAGTTTAAAATCTCATTAATCAGATCATGACATTGTAAGAACCATTACCTAGGGTTTAGTTAAGGTTGGAAATAGTGGTTGAATCTTCTTGCATTGCTATATGTTTGAGGATGAAGATATGTTGAATTATTTGGTATAAACATCTTTTACTACTATAAGATTGTGAGTGTAATAAGTATTACATCATTACTAGAGGCTGGGAACCCCTTTGCAATAACAGACATGGGCATTGAAAACTGCACTTGACAACCCTTCATCCTTAGTGCTGTACCTGAACACCACTTCACTAAGAAGAAGAAAACCCAGTTCTGCTGAAAGTATCAAGAATGAATTGCTCTGTTGAATTTCCTTCCTTGCATGCCTTAAAACTTTTTCTTTTTGCTTTTGTGGCTGACTGGAAATAGTTATGTGCCACTATTCTTTGTGATTTTCACTTACATCTATAATAGGTGGAGCTGGCTAGCACCTAATGCCAATTTGATCAGGGGGAAGAGACCAATAGCCTAACCAATACATGTGTGCCACAGCCTGCAATGAACCTAGGCAGAGATAAATAGTGCATTCAAGTTTTCAACATCTATTAGTGCATTGGGTGGATAAAGCCAATGGAAAACCAGAAAATAAGTATGTCAAGTCCGTTTTTATACTGCTTTTAAGTGCTGGGTGGAAATAACTTAAAGCCTTTGCTACCTTTTTGATGTTTGAAACATGGCTATATCAATCTTGATGCACATAAAAACACTTTTTTCATTGCCAAGCAAAAATAACTTGTGGTTTAATCCTTTAAAATATGCGATTGGAGGAGAACCTTACAACTTTGATAAGATCCTCACTAGTAATAGCAATAATTCACTGTAGAATAGAACCATACGTACCACAATAGATGTTCATAGGCCGTGATGCTCTAATATGCAATATATGCAGAAATAGAATAAACACTTGAGGTAGTGTAATACCATATAGTACTTTTTATGGAAGAAGCCACTTCATGCTATATCTCCAAGAGATCATGAGTAAACTATCATACTCAACACATATCCTTGTAATGACAAACACCTCCTTTATATAGACGTCCTCCGAGGAACATAATAGAGGGGTAATCCCAATGAAGGCCTACTCATCACCTAATATAATTAATTACATGAGTTCTCCACATGACTTGATCTAACTAAGGGATGCCACATTTCGGCATCTCCATCCACCTAAATACATTATAATATCACATCCGTGGGTACCTAACATGCCATCACTCCTTGACATCTTTTATCTTTAGAACATGAGAATAAGCCAAATACTATGTCTGTTGCTAGTCATTACAAACTGACATCATGACTAGTAATATAACCATCTATATTTGATCTTTTAGTGGTTTTAGTTTGATGGTACCTAGATCCCATCCTTGATCCACATTTCACTGTATCCATTTGATTCCATTCCTTATCATAGTAAAGCCTTTCTTTCCATGAATAGCTATTGCTTCTATGCTGCCACTAGTTTTTGTGGTCTTCTTCGGTTTCATGTAGATCCATAGTGATTGGTTCGTTGATTCTCTATATTATCACGCTTCCATGATTCTTGCCCCTCACAATGACGTGGATGCTTATATATTGCACCTTGTGCTATCCTTAGAACCTATTCTAGTTATTCACAATTTTTTGCACTTGTTTTATTGGCTCATGAATATAATTTTTTTTTCCTAAGTTACCCCGAGTTTTCAGGACAGGGGGACGGGGAAACGGGTTTCTGGGACAGTTTTTTTTCCCAGAGTAGGGGACAGTGGGAACAGCTATATAAAAAATAGGGAAAATTTAAAATATACGAGGAAATCTGAAATTTTAAATATATTCATATGATATAACATTGACAAATCTGATATCATTCATCATAGAACATAGCAATTGAGTTGAAACTTGAAATGTGTAATGTCCCCACTTAGGAACAATGAAATATAGTTGTTAAGTTGCCCTGTAATGTTCCCTTATTTAAACTTATTAGAGTTTTGGGACTATTTACTTATAATTTTAATCACAAGAGTTTTCCTTCCATTAACTTTTGCAATGTGAAGATAATTCCCTTAATACTCTGCAGAGATTAGACTGATGACCAACTTGTAGATTCTTGTCCTCACCCGATCGTATAAGTCTTATTTGTGGAATGTATAGGGGATGTAATGGTACTGTATTAGTAGAATATAGGATAGATCTACACATGCTTATATATACTGAAGGCAATATAATTCAATGCACCAGATTAAGATTGATCTTTTCTCTGTGAACCTTTTACTATGCAATATTGTATGGTTATATCAATATTCATATTTTGATCAAGTACATTTATATGCTCGATGAATAATTTTTTTTTGATATGAATGCGATCTGATAGCTTGCCTGTTATTAGACTGTTTATACATAGATCTGTAAGCCATGTCCACTTATATGGTTACTCAATACTCCATTCGATCTAAATTCTTTATTTTTTCTCAACTCTTGCTTGATGGTGGGTTTCAATATACTCTGCAATTTAATCTCGTTAGATTAGAAATCGAGTGACACTGCATATATGGGATGGTTATAATATTCAGTCCTTGCTACGCGATATTATGCTAGTTTGTATTCACGCGTGAATAAATTGGTGTATTTGTTGAATGTATGCTTATTGATGCCCCCATGTGTGGTAGTAATGGTTTGTTTGAAATATTCCAAATCAATTTATCAGATTTGATATTGAATGCCCAACGCTGGCTCCTCTACTATATGTGTCCTTCCTTCTTATTTGCTATGGATATGAATCCTTTAATTGCAATACCATCTCCCACACTGTCACCCTCTACGACATCCCTGGTCAGCCCTCCCTCCACCCCACCCACACGCCCCTTTGCCACCTCTTTACCACCTCCATCATTTTAGAGGTCGTTAGGACCATGGGTTGTAGTAAAGCTGCTGATGAGGAGGGTTTTCAGGCCGAGCTCTTCAAGCTTGGGTCCTCGGTTCTTGGTCCCTATCTTGCCACTCTTTTCAATAGAGTGGTCTGCACTGGTTTTTCGCCTTCCTGGTCTCGTCATATTATTCACCCGATCCATAAGGCTGGGCCTACCTCAGATCCGGGTAACTACAGGACCATTATGATTGGGCATACCTTTGCCAAACTCTATGCCACAGTTTTACACATCCTTCTCACGAGACAGTTGGACAGTTTGGGGTGCAGGGCCAGGGGCCAAGCTGGTTTCAGAACGCATTTTCAGACTACAGACCACATCCTCACTCTCAGGGCTATTATTGAGGAGGCTCGTCACCGCTCGGCTAAGGTCTACTGTTGCTTTGTGGACTTTCGCAAAGCTTTTGATTCTGTCCCGCAGCCGGCCTTATTCCAGAGACTTAGAGACATTGGAGTCCCCGAGATTCTGATTGCGGCCATTATGAGGCTCTATGAGAGTGTTGTTGGGCGTCTTAGGACCCCTCTTGGTCTGTCTGATTTCATTCAGAGCTCGATTGGCATCAAACAGGGTTGCCTGCTTTCCCCTACACTATTTGGTATCTATATTGATGAGCTTGAGACCTACTTGAGGAGCTTCTCGCTTCCTGGCGATGGTTGTCTCCTCCACCAGACTTTGATCTCCATCCTCCTTTTAGCTGATGACGTCGTGCTCTTATCTTCCTCCCTCGAGGGTTTGCAGCGACTCCTAGATGGCCTGGCCTCCTTTTGTGACTCTCGGCAGCTTGTGGTTAACCTGGGGAAGACACGAGTCATGACTTTCAATTGTTTGAAAACCTCACATCTCCACTTTTATTTCAGAGGGACCGAGATCGAAATGACATCCAGCTACACTTACTTGGGGATTAGATTCTCTGGGCCGCGTTTCAGTTTGAGACCGGCTATGATTCCGTGGGTCAATAAGGGTTTGGGTTCTCTTGCCTTACTTGAGCGACAGTGTTTTCGACATCACTTGCAGGATATCACGTCAAAGATGTCTATCTTTGACTCGCTGGTTAGGCCTACTGTTCTTTATGGCTCGACTGTTTGGGGCCCCTCCCTATTGACTACTGATTGGGCCTCTGTCGAGAGGGTTCAGACTCTCTTTCTTTTACATTTCATTCGCTGTCAGCTGACTACTCCCACTAGCATTATTTTGGCCGAGTTCGGGGCTCATCCCTTCAGACTTTGCACGATCTTCGATCTTGTTTGGTTACTTCACAGACTCAGGGGTTTCGCTGACTCGACAGATGGAAGATACCGTTACTCTTACTTGGCTTATTGCTCTTCGGCTTCGTTGGCAGCCTCGGACCCTTGTGGGCGTGCTCGATGCTGGTATGCCCAGGCGTCCAGTCTCCTCTGCTCTGTGGGTATTGGTATCGACCACCTCCCTCCCTTCCAGTATTCCCTGGACGCCCCTGCTCATCTCCTCCCCCCTCAGTCGGAGTTGAATGAGATCACCAGGTTAGATATTTACAGGAGATATATTTAGGTTACTTGGGTTGACCCTCCGGGTGGCCTTCGGCCTCGCATGGCCTTCTACTACGAGCACCACATCGATATCCAGGATGGTTTGATCACTCGGCCCCAGTATACTTTCAGACGCTGGCCCCACGCCCTGCATATCCAGCTCGGGTCCTTCAGAGTTGGCTCTCACCGACTTCGGATCTAGACCGACCACCAGATCAGCAGAGACGAGAGGTTATGTCAGTGTTGTGGTATGGGGCTGGCTGAGACGGAGATCCATTTCCTATTCTATTGTCCGATTTACTATGAGGTTCGTGNACCAGATCAGCAGAGACGAGAGGTTATGTTAGTGTTGTGGTATGGGGCTGGCTGAGACGGAGATCCATTTCCTATTCTATTGTCCGATTTACTATGAGGTTCGTGGGAGATTTAATTGTCTTTTTAGAGATTGTAGGTCTATGTCTTCTTTCTTAAGATATGAGGATCAACACTGCTTGGCTCTTTATCTCCAAGAGGCATTTCGTCTCCGTGATTCGACTTTACAGGTGCTCTCTCCCCCGAGCTCTACATCCCTTTATCGACAGATCACCTCCTTCTTTGCTCCGGTTCCCTCCCCTAGAGGAACCAAGAGACCTGAGAGTCCTTCCACTGTCCCTCATTCCAGATCGGTCAGACATTGCAGCAGTCACTTGCTCTTACAGCCCCATTGACGACAGAGGACTCCCTCCTCCCAGGGACGGACTCTGACTCAGATTCCTCCTCCCACAGACTGCTACCCGTCGATCTTGAGTTACTTCTCGGCTTCCGGAAACCACTAGTTGCTTGGTGGTTCCGCGGTTTCCTCTCCTCTCTGGCTTTTGCTGCTGTTTCTTCTTTTTCTGTTGTTTCTCTCCTTTTTTAGGACACCGTTTGGTGGTCCTGTTGCTTTCTGGGCTCTCTGTTGTATTCTCAGTCCCTTAGGTCCGTTTGTGGTCTCTTGTTGGACATTAATAATTTATCTTATCTTATCTTATCTTATCTGCTAAACGTATGCCTGGTCTGATTGCAAACTCCCAAAAGTCAGTAGAGATAGTATTTCCTTATGAAACAGCAAATGGTATTTGTTTTAGGCTATAACTAGTAGTTACATATTGTGCTCCTTGTAACGTAACTGCTGACTGTGTAATATAAAGTGCTGAGTGTGATTATGTTTTCCCACTATCTTTTGTGTATGCTGAATGTCTATGCTGCTTGTATCTTATTCCTGACTGTAAACGTATATAGAATGCTGATTAGAACTGATCAGAAATATCCTTGAATATGAACCCCTCCCTGATTATTCCTCAATGTGATCCATACAAATATCTTTCATATTCCCTGCTCCCCCACGATAGGCATGATGTGAGTCACATCATTTAATTCTCAAACGACATATTTTTTCAAGTGACAGCATCCTTTCTAATTAAGGATAGTTCTTCCGTAGTTAGCATGGTATTTTCTCTTTCACTTAATTGTACATCATAGATTAGGCATTTGCTGCTATTCCCTAATCACTGTATCTGATCGCTGATCTCTTTGTCGTAAATAACCAAGTATGCTCGCTGCATATGGTTTGACTTAATCATTGTGTTAATGTTATTGTAGCTATGGTCGGATTCCTTCAAGCCGACATAAAGGTTGTGATAATATAATTATTGTGATATAATAATTATATTGATAATATAATAATTATATTATTATTGTGATAATATAACTATATTATAATAATAATATAATTATTAAATTAATGGGGCCACATGTGAAGAGTGGTGACCCTTGATGAAGGGGCACCACCAATAGGTATAAAGGAAGATTGAATCTTCCTCTCTTGGCATTAATATATACACAATCTGCAGATCTACTTTAGAGAAGTGCTCGGGGGAGACAATAAGCATTTGTCGTCTATGGTTGGGAGGGCAACAATGATTGAGTCATTGCCCGTGGTTAAAGGAGCACCAAAACCATGGTATAGAGCAGATACATTCCTGAGCATGTGCATTGGTTGATGGCAAGAAAGTGTCAACAACATGGTTGAATTTGTATTGTGTTTATATTCAAAATTGGATTTGAACAACTTCAAGCACCCTACTTTGCCAAATTTGGGAAGTCTTTGTAAGAAACAAATTTGCATCTAAGTTCTGGAAATTGTCGATATTGATTCCTTTGGTGAAATTCATTATTGCTATCTAATTTTGGGATCGATCATTTTATTGGTTGGCTTTTTTCAAACACAGTGATTAATATTATTTATTTGTGGTTTAATTATTCGGTCTAAGATTTATATTACCAAGCGGTGACTGTAATATTATTCTCTATTGAACGGATTCTATATTACCAAGCGGTCACATATATTGGAGATATTCATAGCGTTTGGAACTATTCCTTGTTCTGCATATCACAACCGTTACCCCCGTTGGTTTCATCATATGTCATTATCACTTTGGCTTGTCAAGTTCGGAGTTATTGAGACTGCCATTTGTTAGGCATATTGGTGATTACAATATTTGCCGTAGAGTAATCAATTGGAAGTCATAGTAGAAGACTATTATTAAGGAAATAATATTATGATTGCTGGTCTATTACGGATATCCGAGATTGATATTCTAAAGAGTGTGAACAATATAATTTAAGGCATGGGTGAAGGCTAAATGTTGTAACAAAGCCTCGGAGCTAATCTTATTTTGGGTGCATTCATTGAATTATTTCAACGATTCCTATAGATGGCTTGATAATTATTCACGACATTTGAAATTTTTTGTTTGAGTTTACTGTAGTTGCTGGGAATTCAAAAGGTTGAAGAATAGTATTACCGGAGGAGACTATGGTCGAGTTGGTTTAAATATGATATATCAAACCATTCTTCCATATGAATGACGTTTTGGGTCTTGGTCTTAGAGTTTTGCTTTGTGCTAGACATTTCAAATTCCTACGGGCTCCAAGACAACGTGGTATATATATTCCCGTGCGTGTTACCTATTTAAAAGTCACGGGTCAGAGTCGTTTCGAGTGTGGGAAGCCAAAATTGGATTAGTGCAATACCATGGCCTATTAATCGTGTATTTGATAGATTAATTCCAAATTTTCAAAAGTATCCACAAAATATGTATATGTTCATCGGGGCTATACATATCTGCCAAAGATTCTATTTGATATTGAGGTACCGTAAATATTTTGTGCATTTCCATTAAAACGCCGCGTACAGGAGTTCCCCAAGAATATTTAGTGGATTCTATATATTATAGTGAATCTGAGGAACATAAAAAGCATGGAGATGGGCTTGGTGAAGGTGAGCAAATATTAAATTTGTTCAGTCATTGCCTTATTTACTTGCCGTGGCTTCCTTTTGGCAGACTAAAATATTTAGTATGGGGCAAATTTATTAAAGCCATATTTTATATTTATCTTCATTATGAGTCTCGTGTGGAAAGACTCAGAGGAAATTATTGCATGATAGGAGAATGTTTGGCATGTTTCTTGAACGACAACATTATCTTACCTGGCATTGATGGGAGTGACTCTCCATCAGATTGCTCTACCTTTGAACTTCACGACAGGGAAGTGTGTTAGTCCTTATCTGCACAATATCTCCATTCGCAACGGTTTCTATCAGACAGGGAACAGTGTATGATTGCTGTGTGATTAACACTATGTGTTTTGGTGATTGCTATTTCAGAATAGCCTAGTTTAGACTTCAAAACAGGGGAATAGAGGATTATTTGAGTGCTTTCTTGTAAAAATTTGGAGTCTATGTTTGTTACCGCTGCAGATATAAATTCAGTACCACATATCTTAGACATAAGCAAGGAGTTGATCAGAATTTAAAGCAAGGAGTTGCTTAGAATTTCTGAGTACAAAAAAAGATATCTCTGTGGGAAGAAATATATTGAAATTCTTGAAGACATTGGTCTTAAGCAGAGATCACGAAAGGTACATGAAGATGGTGAGGAGGGTATACTTCCGTGTTAGAGGGAGTAGCTAAAGGATCTGCTTTAGTTGACATTTGAGAATCTTGGTCATATTGGTTGAGAGGGAGTGGACCATGATGAGATGGTTTCTCTAGTTATCAGGAAACTATAGCAGTCAGAGGACTATGATTCATGGGATGGAGTTCCATGTGTGTAGACTGGAAGGCCTTTATGTTGACACCTAGGTCAGGATATTCCTGGATAGATGGATACTTGGTGAGCTTGGGATTAACCAAGAGTGATGCAGACTCCAACCTTGTATCTCATGATAGGTCAAAGCATGTGGAGATCAAATATAACTATATTAGAGATATGGTGCAAAGGAATGCTATTTAGTTGAGGTACATTAGTATTGATGATCAGATGGCCGGTATTCTCACCAAGCCCCTTGCCAGAGTAAAGTTTGTGCATTTTTCGAAGACAAGCTTGGAATTGTGGAGAATGAAGCCCTTGCTGAGAGGGAGTCTCAGCATCAGTGATTTCTTGAGATGTACTTTAATGCATTCTTCTCTGTGAGAGAAGTTTGAGGTGCAAGACCTTGTTAATGCATTCTTCGCAGTGAGAGAGTAGTTTGAGGTGCAAGCCCTTGTTAATGCATTCTTCTCTGTGAGAGAGAAGTTTGAGGTGAAAGCCCTTGGTCCACCCTCTGGGAGTAGCCATGGTGGATGTCATGTGAGAGACTCCATGACTTAGCACTTGTGTTTATTCACCCTCGGGAGTAGCCATGGTGAACGTCATGATGAGATGATGACATCACGTTGAGTGATCCCGTGAGCACTTGTGTTCATTTGTATTTCTATTCATGGGAGTAGCCATGATGGACCCACCCTCTGGGAGTACCCATGGTGGATATCAATACATAACTCAGATATCGAGAAGGATTCCTCCCTAGCTAAGAGGGAGTGGTAGTGTTATTGTAGCTATGGTCGGATTCCTTCAGGCCGACATAAAGGTTCTGATAATATAATTATTGTGATATATTAATTATATTAATAATATTATTGTGATACAATATAATTATTATATTATTATTGTGATAATATCTATATAATAATAATTATATAATTATTAAATTATAATAATAATATAATTATTAAATTAATGGGGCCACATGCGAAGAGTGGTGATCCTTCAGTTGGAGAGGGACGAGGGGACGTCCCTAGAGCTGGAGAGGCTACTGGAGTGGACTCTTGTTGCAGACGACGAAGGCGCTGGTTGGCTACTATTTCCAATTGTTTGGCTGCACAGACCATACTAGCTGCTTCCATCCGTTACTTCTTTACCCTCTCGAGCTCTATGTCCTTTTTTGCTATGCCTTTTTGAAGGGTCTCTACTTTTGTTTTTCTTTCCAATTGAGAGTCCCTCTCACTTAACTTCTCGCGAAGCTGGACTACTACTTCCTCCAAGGTTGTGACTCGCGAGTGTTCCTGTACCAGTTGAGCTCGGCTCTTCTCTGCCAACTCGGAATAAACCTTTTGCTGTTGTTCAAGCTGCTGGTTAATTTTTCCCTTGGCTGTATTGGACTCCTCCAAGGCAATGGTGATATGATTATGGCGCAGTAGTAGCTTCCTGAGACATGTCTCAATGCCATGGGGGTATGAAGAACTTCCTGGTGGTGATCACGTGGAGGTGGTGGAGAAGGTTTCGAGGCGGCCATCATCTCTTCTGTTTCCCCCTGTGGGCATCCTCTTGCATTGAAATGCCTAGTGAACTCTGAGTGTCATTCTTCCTTCATAAATTTGAGAAGCCTCTCCATTGCCTGTATCACTACCATGTCTTGGCCAACATTTATTTCCTTGGTCGTTGCTCCCATCCGGGCCATGAATTGATCCATCTCTTCCATTTGGTGACCATATTTCTCAAGAGTACCCGTGAGGTCACCAGGGTCTGGTGTGTCAAGTCGTAGCACAATCTCCTATACTTCTGCTCCTCTTGCCAGCAAAAGGTAGTCATGTTGTGAGGTCTTCACAACTCGCCCCATTTTGGGGACCCCCCTTTTTGAAATTTTTCTCAGATGCTCGAGGTCTGGTCTGTAGATGGCAGCAAGNAGTCATTAGGCATAAAATGGGGGTGTGAGGTCAAGGGGCAGCGCCCGTTGCAAGGGCCTGGGGCAGCGTCCCCAGCGGTGTTGAGGGGCAGCACCTTCAAAACCATACAAAACTCCATGGCGCACACTATTTTCTTATTTTTTTGGATGTTTAAAACAATGCCGATGAAGCCCAAAAATAGAGTTTTTAACCAATTTCTGCAGTGTTGAAAAGTTTGATATTTAAACTCGGATACTCTTCGTGTTTGCATGCAGCCCATAAATGGTAGTTTTTTCTTGCTGGCTATAGCTTTATAGCTAATGTTGTAACTGCGCTTTTTAGGGTTTACAAAACTTCCCTTTACCATGTCGCCTTCATCGTACGACGGTTTCCTGGCACTAATATGAGTTTTTGATCCTTGTGTGAGGCCTGCACTTTCTTCTATGGAGGCCTGTACAACCTACAAATCCTAGGACAATCCTCCCAACTCCAACCGTACGACCTATTCTGTCTTTGTACGGTGTTAGTTTTGCTGTACGTATGGCTTGCTAGAGTTCGTACGGTAGTCTCCTCTCCCCCAATTTTTCTCCTGCCCATCATACGGTGTAAGATTTGCTCTCCAATGTCCGTTCGGTGAACGACTTGCGTTTGTTGCTCCTAGCGTCCATATGACATATGACCCGTACTTGTTGTCTTTCATATGACATGTTGGTTGTCGTCCATATGTCTTGCTTGGTACCTTCAATATGGTTGCCGTCCGTACGGTCCCTGTCTTGGAGTCTCGTATGACGTACGACAGTAGTGGTTTCTTCTCCTCGCCATTTGACCATACGGTGTACAAATGCTTTGGATATCTTGACCGTGCGGTGTGCAGCCTGCAACTTTCCCTTCTTGCCAGTGCGGGGAATCTTCCTTCTAGCTACTACCGTGAACTTCCTTCTTTGCCTTGAGTGGTTTGCTTGTCTTCTTGCTTGTAAAAATGCTTGGTTTCTCCTCAACTTTGCTGATTTGTCCCTTTCGAATAAGTGGGCTGGTGTGTCATCCCCCCCTACCGCACCTTCCTTGTACTCGCCGTACTCTAGAGGGAATGTGTCCCTTTTCTCGATTGCCAACATGTTGCAGTCAGGGTGGAAAACTTCATAATCTTCTATCTACCAGTGGAACAACCCGTTGAGGGAACTAGTTTGGTCCTCAGAACAGTTCCCTAACCTCAGGATGCCTTCATCATCAGGTTCCATCCCTCCTTTGTCCAAGTCTTCTCCTTCCGACTCAGAATCTGATCCCAACTCCTGACTTACTATTTGATTCCGGAGATCAATCACGTATTTCTTTCCCTCGCTTTCAATGGAGGGCATCGTATCCCTTCTTCTCCAAAGAGATGACTACAAAGTCGAGAAGGAACTGTTGCGTCCCAATGACCACCTTTTGCCCCCACCAAGGTTTCAATAGGTTTGATTCCATGCAAGTTTCAAGAGTTGGCTTGCCTAGGGTCTTCCACGTTTCTTTCGGTAGTACGTTCACTCCCTACCCCCCGTCCACAATGGTGTTTGTTAATTTGTGACCCATGATTTCCATTTCCACTACCGCGGGTGTCCTTCCAACTCCTACCATCAACAACATAGGGTCAGTGGTGGTCTTGGAGGGGTTGTTCTCTTCATCACTCATACCATTCTCCGTCCTGCCTTCTGGCATTCCTTCATTGCGGGGAGGATTGTCTCGTGCTTCATTGCTAGGCCACCTTGGTGATGGCTACCTTCAACTCTGGCAATGTTTCTAATAAGTCCGCCACCCGTACCGGTTCGGTGGCTTGCAACATCTATTCTATGATATTTGCCTCCGATGTTGACTGTGATGGAGTCCTAATTTTTGCAAATTAGGACCTCCATTTTGATCACTCCCCATAAACTTCTATTTTCATCATTCATATTATCTTTTATAAGTTATCATCTATGGATTGTAAACTCTGTATATTCTGGCATGAAATGGATCAAGACACAATTTGATAGCCCAGTCTGGTCTCCCAATTCAGAAATCATAATTTACGGACACCCTGTGATTGATCACACAACAAATTTATGGATGCAAAACTACCAACGTCCCATGCTCAGAAGAAAAGTCCAGACCAATGGCAGGGGAAATCAGAAGTCACTTAACGATCTCTAGGCATTTCAGAATAACATCCAGTCACCTTCAGTGTAAACTACGCAGAGCACATTCACCATTAGAAGATTGGGAGTGACATGGATTAAGATACAAGCCTCATCTTGATCCAAGTATCAAACATGAAGGACATGCCGAGTTATGAGATATGTAAATGGGAGACACACAACTTGGTCAAAATTGAAGACCCAACCATGCAAAGAGATATTACCGTAAAATCATTGAGCATTAGGGAGTCATAACAAATACTGAGACATAGAGATTGATGTCAGGAGAAGATTGCAGAGATTTGATATGAATTGCCGACCTTCATACCAAGAACCGTTTAATATTTTCGAGTCACTTTTTCTTTATATAAGTGGTTCAATTTGGCTGATAACTATATAGTTATCATGAATGATAATAGTGTCTTATGCGGAATACAAATTGTATTATAGAAGCGAATTGGAATATGCCCCATCTTTGGATGAATGTGTTCGTTGACAAAGAGTTCATTTGTAGGCTACGCCATGAGGAACATATGTACAACGGTGGAAGCAAAACAATATCAGACATTTCATCATCCACGCGAGCCTAACGTCTGAATATCAGATGCCTTAACACTTTGGAAAATAAAAATACTTCTATACACGAACTATATATTCAGCGTGGGTTTTAGTTATGCCAAAAGTGCCATCAGGAATTGCCTATAAATTAGTGAAAAACACACTTACATTTGGCCCGATATAATCACATACAAAGATAATTAATATTCTAGAATGTTTAGAGTGCGTAGCCTTGTCAATATTTTGATTCGACAAAGTTCAAACATTAAATAACTAAACACCCGATTAATTATCATAAAAGGGTGTGATTTTATTTTTTTTAAGGAAATGACTTTTGATTTTGAAAAGGTCACATTTCCTTTTAAAATATTAAGATATAAATATTTGATGAAGAGAGATATTCGAAAAAAAAACAAAAAGAAAAAGGAAGAAAGAAGATATATTTACTTGTAAGGAGAAATGTAAAATTTTAAAGCATGGCTTTAATATAAATTCAAATATTATATTTAAATAATAAATAGAAGGCTCCTTTTGTTTATTTTCAAGAGATCAGGTTCTTAGGCAAGATCGATCTTTTGAAGTTACCAAGATAATTGGTAGATTACTCTTATAATATCGCAAGATTAAACGTTATCTTTTAGTACTTAGAATTTGACCATTAGAGATAAAGTGAACTATATGTAAATTCCTTATTTCTGTTTTAATTGGTCTTCAAGAAGTTAAAATCCATTCAAACTAATTCCAAGTTATGTATATATATTAGATAGTTCGTAATCTGCATATTAGAGTGTTTGATGATATTTAAATTGTCCTTTGAGGGTTATATCTCAAATCTTGTCGTGACAGACTCTATTGCCCGAATAAGCAAAGGCACTGGTCTTTTAAATCACTGAGTTCAATTATTTGGATTTACTGTTGAAGTCATAAATCTATATACTTCCTTCTTGCAAGTATCTAATCAATTATTGATAAACACTACATAAACATTCAAATAATTTCAGGCAATCGTATAACTTTATATTGATTGAGTTTGTGGATTTTGCAAGCCGGAGAACTTACAGGCTTAAATTCGCTATAGAAAAACCTTGAATAAAGTGATCAGGTTCGAGGTAAAGGTTTACCCGCCTAGGTGTAGCGAAGCCTTAAGTGCAGGGGAATTTAGATTAATCTCGTTTGTTGGCCAGAACTGATTTGGAATCCTATTGGAGAATTGGCAGGCTCTTGGATTTCCAATCTGTGGTTTTGGGAACCAACAAATTGGCGACTCTACTAGGAAGAGTTGCTCACAATATATATTGTGAAGTTACCCAGAATTTCAGATTTCGCAGATCATAATCAGAAAGCAATTAAATCCATTTGTTTGGAATCGTACTCTGCTGGAAGAAAGAACCTAGAAGATCAACAAATCAATACATTCCTCGAAAGAGGTGGTGACTCTATTCAATAAGATTTCAGTTGGTAACTCTACTGAGGGAGAAGACTCAGAAGGAGATGGTAGATAGTTTTATTTCAAATGTATCAATCATTTCAAAGAAAGCCTTTCATTCCAGATGGCATCAGGCCATTGGATTTCAGCAATTTTGATTATAAACCTAGCAAGTTATCCCCACAACTTTCAAAACTTCTCCCGAAGTTCCGTGGAGAATGGGATGAATCATCACTTCGACATTTGGATGCATTTTACATATTTTTAGAAGATTATGAAATTTGTGCAGAGGATCAGATAATGAAGCTATTTGTCAGGACACTAAAAGACAATGCGAGACAAGCTTATGAATCACTACCTACACAAAGTATCTCATCTTGGAAGGAATTTGAACAATGGTTCTTATATGAATTTAATGATGTAATTGGGGAAGATGACTTGTATTATGAACGGTATGAAGACCAAAGCTGCATAGAAGAGGATTATAGTATGTCTCTACTTGATGCATTTTTCAGTTTGGAGAGATTTGAAGGGGAGTCTTCGCACACTTATTCTTGGGGATGGTAAATATGTATCAAAGGATACCTGTAACAATTATGCCTTCATGAAAAGAATTAATGAGAAAGGTTAAAAATTTGGGAATCTCGCTAGATGACCCTGATTTGAAGCTTCTTTTTCAGATATTAGAAGAAGATGATGAAGACAGAGAAGAGGAGGCTTATGATCAGATTGAACAAGGCCTTGTGCTTGATGGCAATCTCAGTGATGATGAAGAAGATCCAAATTACATATCCCCTTTGGACACATTTTTGAACATAGAGAAACAAGAAGAATAATCTGCAGTACAATTCTTCAGGAGGATGTTTAATATCTGTAAAGAAATACCTTCAGAGTGCAGACCTCCATCCTCTGATCTTTTCAATAGAATGCGAGAACTAGGTCTCTTATATGATCATCAGTTTCTTACTTTTCTCAAACTGATGAATAATGAATTGGCTGCAGAGGAGAATGAGTGCAGAACTGAAATAACATGATTCAAGTGAGGTTTCAGATTGGAATGGAGAAGAATTTTTTGGACAGTTTGAGGAAGGATTTTTCCATGATGATACTTGTATGATATCAAACATCAGTGGATATGAAAATGAGGAAGATGATCTTCTCAGTGTGGAAAAGATTTCAGCCTTATTAGACATAGAATACCAAAGGCACGTTGAGAAGAATGGTCCAAATTTTTTCTCAATCCACCATGGTAAGGAGGTTGATAGATCAACGCATATTCAAGAGGTAGTAGACGAAGGAAATGATAATTCCTAGGAATCAAATTGTGGAGATGAAATAGAACTACATGAACAGGAGGAAGTTTCAGGAGATAATGTCAATGAAGATATTAGTTTTATTGACGAAACACTTGATGATCCAAATAAAAATTCTCATGAGTGTATGCCTGAATTCTCTATGATCTTGAACCCGTTGTTTGAAGAAGATACAAAGGAAGACGTGTCCAACTTTTCTACGTTCTTGAATATATTGTTTGAGGGGTATCTTCTGTGCAATCAAATCCATCAGCATCATGATGAAGATAGCAGTCCTAATTTTGAAGTTGATGAAACTCATGATGTGCATTCAGAAGGTGGGACATTTTTTCATTTCATCCTATGATCCAGAAGTACATCAAACATATGAAGATGAGATGGAATCAGCCAGACATGATGAAGAGAATGTGTTGAAGCATAGTTCTGAAAAATTTCGAAATGTCCCAGCTGATCAAACTCTTGGTGAGAGAGAGTTTGTACTTCTTGAAGATAAGCTATTCTCAAAGCCTTTTTGTGAGGAGAAATATCTAGAATGTAGAGATGGGGCAGATTGTGAACAAGAAGATATCCAAACAAAGAAGACTAATCTAGAGGTTTGTATGACTAAACAAAATCTTTTATTCAACAAGGATTATAATGGACTTGATGACTTCTCAAGGGCTGAACATAGATTGGATGTCAAAGATCGCATTGATGAAGCAATACGAGTTGTCCATAAGGATGATGTGTGTACTACATCAAGATTAAAAGTGTTATGTGATCAAAATTAGGTGTTTGATAGAGGGAGGAATAAGTGTTTATTTTAAGAGGGGCTTGTGGCCCCTAACTTCGCTTTGCAAATCTAATAGGGTCTGCTTCACCCAGAGATAGCTAATATACTCATTATGCCCGCAAGGGGCATATGTCCCCAACAAGAGCCACTGATGGAGTCCTAATTTTTGCAAATTAGGACCTCCATTTTGATCACTCCCCATAAACTTCTATTTTCATCATTCATATTATTGTTTATAAGTTATCATCTATGGATTCGTAAACTCTGTATATTCTGGCATGAAATGGATCAAGACACAATTTGATAGCCCAGTCTGGTCTCCCAATTTGGCAATCATAATCTACGGACACCCTGTGATTGATCGCACAACAAATTTATGGATGCAAAACTGCCAACATCCCATGCTCAGAAGAAAAGTCCAGACCAACGGCGGGGGAAATCAGAAGTCACTTAACGATCTCCAGGCATGTCAGAATGTGGGAAACATCCTGTCACCTTTAGTGTAAACTACGCAGAGCACAATCACCATTAGAAGATTGGGAGTGGCATGGATTAAGATACATGCCTCATCTTAATCCAAATATCAAACATGAAGAAGGACATGCCGAGTTATGAGATATGTAAATGGGAGACACACGACTTGGTCAAAATTGAAGACCCAACCATGCAAAGAGGTATTACCGTAAAATCATTGAGCATTAGGGAGTCATAACAAATACTGAGACAGAGAGATCGATGCCAGGAGAAGATTGCGGAGATTTGATACGAATTGCCAGACTTCATACCAAGAACCGTTTAATATTTTTGAGTCGCTTTTTATTTATACAAGTGGTTCAATTTGGCCGATAACTATATAGTTATCATGAATGATAATAGTGTCTTATGCGGAATACAAATTGTATTATAGAAGCGAATTGAAATATGCCCCATCTTTGGATGAATGTGTTCGCTGACAAAGAGTTCATTTCTAGGCTGTGCCATGAGGAACATATGTACAACGGTGGAAGCAAAACAATATCAAACATTTCATCATCCACGCGAGCCTAACTTCTGAATATCAGATGCCTTAACACTTTGGAAAATAAAAATACTTCTATACACGAACTATATATTCATCGTGGGTTTCCAGTTATGCCAAAAGTGTCGTCAGGAATTGCCTATAAATTAAGTCAAAAACACACTTACATTTGGCCCGATATAATCACATACAAAGATAATTAATATTCTAGAATGTTTAGAGTGCGTAGCCCTGTCAATATTTTGATTCGGCAAAGTTCAAACATTAAATAACTAAACACCCGTTTAATTATCATAAAAGGGGTGTGATTTTATTTTTTGTAAGGAAATGACTTTTGATTTTGAAAAGGTCACATTTCCTTTTAAAATATTAAGATATAAATATTCGAAGAAGAGAGAGATATTCGAAAAAAAAAACAAAAAGAAAAAGGAAGAAAGAAGATATATTTACTTGTAAGGAGAAATGTAAAATATTAAAGCATGGCTTTAATATAAATTCAAATATTATATTTAAATAATAAATAGAAGACTCCTTTTGTTTATTTTCAAGAGATCAGGTTCTCAGGCAAGATCGATCTTTTGAAGTTACCAAGATAATTGGAAGATTACTCTTATAATATTGCAAGATTAAACGTTATCTTTTAGTACTTAGAATTTGAACATCAGAGATAAAGTGAACTATATGTAAATTCCTTATTTCTGTTTTAATTGGTCTTCAAGAAGTTAAAATCCATTCAAACTAATTCTAAGTTACGTATATATACAAGATAGTTCGTAATCTGCATATTAGAGTGGCTGATGATATTTAAATTGTCCTTTGAAGGTTATATCTTGAATCTTGTCGTGACAGACTCTATTGCCCGAAAAGCAAAGGCACTGGTCTTTTAAATCACTGAAGTTCAATTATTTGGATTTATTGTTGAAGTCAAAAATCTATATACTTCCTTCTTGCAAGTATCTAATCAATTATTGATAAACACTACATAAACATTCAAATCATTTTAGGCAATCATATAACTTTATATTGATTGAGTTTGAGAATTTTGCCAGCCGGAGAACTCACAGGCTTAAATTCGCTATAGAAAAACCTTGAATAAAGTGATCAGGTTCGAGGTAAAGGTTTACCCACCTTGCTGTAGCGAAGCCTTAAGTGCAGGGGAATTTGGATTATTCCCGTTTGTTGGCCATAACTGATTTGGAATCCTATTGGAGAATTGGCAGGCTCTTGGATTTCCAATTTGTGGTTTTGGGAACCAACAGACCATACAGAGGTACTCGTACTGCTATGTGAGAGTTGTCGCTCTTCTTCCATCGCCCGTTCCACATCCACTCGCTTCCTTCAACCTCTCCTTCGTACTGGCATCCGAGTATGTGAGTTTTCTTGTTTGCGATCTAGTGATGGCAAGAACGTCCCTCTCAGGGTGTGTGACTTTTATCATGTTTATCCCCTTTTGTCTTGGGCAATCGACATCGTCATGGTTGCCCGGTCCACACCATTTACATAGCACGCTTCCATCTTGTCCGCCGCTCTTAGAGTCACACTCGAAGTGACCCCACTCGTTGCACCTCCGACACTGTATTCATGGGTCGTCCCTTTGCGTCGTATTGAATGCGGCTTCACGGTGTATTGTTGTTGCTATTGTAATTGCTTCCTTGCCGGTTGTTGCGGTAACCACCTGGCGAAGCATCTGTATTTGTGTTTCTTGGAGGTGTGGTAGGCGGAGTTGCTTGCTCCCCCTGGGTAAAGAGCACTTTAGCGCTCCTTGCCTTCAGATTGTACGGGCACTCCCTGATGGAGTGCCCTAGTACTTGACAGATGTCACAAAATGCCTTCTTTGGACAGTTGATTTTGGTATGGCCTTCCAACTTACAGTCTGTGCACCAAAGTTCCTTGCCATCTTTTGTCTCCTTTCCAGCCCTCATTTCCTTCATCATCCTCATCATGTCTTTTCGTAGTGCCTGTATAGTTTTGGACTCTCCCTTACTGTCGGCATCCGTGCTATCATCATCACCTGTCTTCTTTCCTCGAGATGTGTTATTCTCACTTTCAATATCCATCGCATGGTTGTAGACGTCGGTGTATGAGGATGGTGGCATCACTTTCATCTTCCTCCGCAAGGATGGAGTTAGTCCCTCAATGAACCATNGTTTTTTTAGACCATCCGTTGGCTGGTTTTCGAGTTTACCAATGAGTTCCTTCAGCCTACGATGGTAAGCTCGTACCGTTTCATTTTTTCCTTGTCGTGTATTGTAAATTTCTGCTACTACTTCATCATCATCCCAAAGTAGTCTGAACTCTTCCAGGAACTCCTGTTGCAGATCCTTCCAAGTTGTCCTCCTGGCAGTGGGCAAGTCCGTGTACCAATCAATTGCAACCCCTCGCAAGGTAGCAGGAAAGGCCTTCAACCAGTAGTCCTGATCATCTTGGCTGTTTGCTTCCCATATGGTGACACATGTTTTACAGTGGCGGGCCGGGTCCATCCCCACTGAATCTGGGGAGTTTCTGCTTCTCCGGGGTGTTAACAATTTTTCTCCTACGGTCAGTACTGTGCGCGTTATTAGACTCAGGTGGTTCGGTTCCTCCTCCATGTTCTTGTGCTTCTTCTTGCACCTTCGGCTACGCCCGAGTCCTCTACCCTTCCACCTCTGTCGTTCGTGCCTTGGTTACCTCCCTCATGATATCGGTACTCCCACCTCCTTGGAGTTTTATGTTCTGTTCTCCCTATCCTTGGCTCCTCTGAAATAACTAGGTTTCCAATGCATCGCAAGGTATTCTCAAATAAGTTTGCTACCTCTCCTTCAAGGTTCTTTTCCTCACTATTGTCGTTCTCAGAGTGTATGGATGGTTTGGTTGGTACAGAGTCACCTTGCCAAGTGTCTACGTCAAACCCTTCTTGCACCCCTGAAATGCCTGGGAGTGGTAGTTCCCTTGCAATCGCTTCCCACTCTTGCCTTGTGGGTTGTGTTATGCCTTCACTATCCGTACAAGTGCTACTGTGACGTCATGGGGGACTGAGAGATTTTTGCACTAGTTTCTGGAGCCGTTGTCGCCTCTCACTCTATTCTTGGATTCGCAGAGACCTTATGGCAGTTTCTACTTCCTTTTCCGCTTCTGTATCTTCCCTCGTACGTCTCCTTCTGTCCTTGTTTGGAAGGTTGGGCATCAATTATTGGAGTTGCCGGAGGTACGATGTCTACTTGTGTCACGCGGTTCCTCCTCCCTCCGGTTCGTCTCTTTGTACCATTTTAGTATCTCTTGATGATGGTGTTCCCTTTGCCTTGCTGCCCGTTGTTCCTCTATTTCGACCAAATTCTGTGCCAACAACCTTGGAAGGTTACCAAGTAGATCATAGATTGCTGGTGGCACTAAGAGCTCGTCCCGTACCGTGCTTTCAGGGACCGCACTCTCACGGGCTTCCCTTTGCACGTACTGGTCAACGAATACGTTCCACGCGTGCACCAGCTCCTGTGTCAACTAATCTTCCCTTGTTATTTCCTCTTCAACATCACTATCAGTTACGAGTACTTGCTGTTGAAATGGTTGACCCATCACTTCGCCATCATGCCTTTTATTTTCTGATCTCCAGGCTCATTTAGGCAACGGCGCGAAAATGCTGATTGCTTATATGATCAGTGAAATGTAACACTAGTACTCAATTACAATTATACACTATATTTCTAAATACCATAACATGAACCTTAGAATAACACGAAAGAATCACAGTGCAATATATGTCGGAAGATAAGGCTTTTCATATCATAATATGTCTGTACAACCAACCCCCCCAACAACTTGTTACGTCTGGATACAAATAGGCTTGTCGGTTGGTTAAGTCCGCCAACCGTCGGTAAATGACACCCTTTCGAGACAAAGTCTTATTACATTTCCCTTTTAACTAACCAAAGTAGATTTATTTACTATTGGTATAAATGCCGTTTACATGACTTATTTCCTTCTTAGGTGAATAGTTGACCCTTATCTCTATATAGTCCTCTAGGGATATATCGTCTTGAAGACCTTTTAACCAATCCTATCGCCATTGATCTTGTAGATTGACTAAGGTACGTTCAGTGATTGCTTGTCATTCTTCCTTTGGAAGAAAAGTAGGAAGCATTGGTCTAATTTTAAGGGTATGATGTTTTGAATATTCATCATTTATTTGAAAAGTCATCTCTAATAAACTAATCGTTTGTCTATGCAAAGTATATCGATTAGTTACATATTCTAATCGCATTCCCTTATACGTGTGGTTGTTGACCAATCACCAAGACCATCGTAGTCTCCTAGAGGATGTGCGACGATGTGTATTGTTTTTCTTTATGGGTTTCACCCGTGCATGCTCCAGGTTGATACCATCAGCCTATCCTCCTATGCGATTGATGATTCATATTACAATGATCTTCGACTATATTATGTGGTCGCTAATATTCGCCACTGTTGATTCTTCGCCTTTGACTTTTCTATCGATAACTATCATTAGGCTCGGTCTTACATGACTCATGATGCCGTTAATCGATGCTCAAACATCGTCCCTTGCTGATTGTCAATATGCCTTCTAATTGCGTTACCTTCTCCCTTGATAATGATCACCGCTTCATGATTCATTTTGTCAATACCCATTTGTTTAGTCGTTCTGTTGCTTCCGTGAGTTTTCTTGACGCGATGGCCC
>MU223234.1:222040-240140 GCA_018584345.1 Thuja plicata | reverse complement strand
TTGATCTCAATTAGGAATGCTTGATGCTTGATTAGAAGACTTTTTGTTTTTCAATCTTGCTTAGAGAAAATGAGAGGAGAAAGCTCCCTTTTATATGAAATTAGGGCACAATCTTCTAAGGAGGCCAACATAGGAGAATTAAATTTTCATTAAAGTCTTTACCTCTAGGAGAGGACCTATATTAAATATACTTTAGGAATCAGTGCTTCGGAACCCGAAACAGCTGACCCGGAAACGGGAAAGAACTTTTTGCAAAGACCGACATCCGAAAATTGAAAGACCTTGAAGTTTGAACCCTGGGTCAAGGTCGAGGTTGACCCTGACCTAGGTCAGGATTGAGGTTGACCTTGACCTAGGTCAGGGTCGAGGTCGACATAGACCCAAAAGGTTGACCTTGACCCTGAGGTCAAAGATCTCAGATCTGCATTCCAGGATGCAAAAACCAGGATGGAAAGAAGCAGAAAGTGGGGCAGAACAGGGGGAAAGCCAGGTCTAGATAAGGAACCCATTCAAGGTGCTTGATATGACCCCAAACCACTTACTCGGAAGGCTAAACCAGTCTACCATGGAAGTGCTTCCATTTTCTGACTATACAACAGCTATCCCCATATATCTTATGTCTTGTATTGCATTGTCAATGGGTAGTTACATGGATATTGTGAATAAACTTTAGAACTTTTTTTGGCAAGGCACAGGTACAAAAAATAAATTTTCCCTTATAGAATGGGATAAAATTTGCAAACCAGTGGACACAGGAGGGACATGTATTAAGAATCAACTCTTTCAAAATCAGGCCCTCGGGGCGAAGCTATATTGGAAAATTCACAAAGATCAAAATCTTAAATGGGTTAGGATAATTTGAGGTAAATATTTTCCCAATCTAAATGAGGAAGAGGTTTTAAGAGTTAGAGAATTCCCTAGGGGATCCAAGATATGGAACTCCATCTCAAAATCCAGGGGTATTATTGAAGAGCACATCACTTGGAATATTAAAGATGAGAGTAGAGCTCTCTTTTGGGAGGACTCCTAGGGGGTATCCGATCATCAACAAACTTATGGGCTTAGACAAAATCAGAAAAATATGTTCAGACAAGTGGGGGGCATTGGTCAAATATTACATCTCCTCTTCCACGGTGAGCCCTCTAGTTGGTTCATGGAAATGGAAACAATTTGTAGACCTAGACTTAGACTCCACAGACATGGAGCAACTTAACTCAATTCTAAAGGACAAATTCTTCTTGTTAAAATAGGGAAAGGATGAATTAATTTGGAATGACTCCAAATCAGGTGACTATAATGTGAAGGATGGATATATAATTGTCTTAGGAGAACATCACCAACCCCATTCTCAGTTTCCAAATCATTTGTGCTGGAACAAGGTGTGCCTACCAAAGGCAGACTTATTTTCTTGGGCGGCTATTCAGGGCATAATTCTTACTGTTGACTGGTTCAAGAAGATTGGGTATCATGGCCCCTCTATATGCTCTACGTGTCTCAACAATGAGGAAGATATAAATCATCTGCTTTTATCATGCCCTTTTGCATCAGAATGCTGGCAGTGACTTTGTGCCAAATTAGGTTGGTTAACTGCTCTACCTTGTGACATCTTATCCCTCTTCAAATCATGGCATCTTCTGTTTAAGGAATGTCTCTATGAAAACCTATGGACTAAATCGCCCTCAATTCTGATTTGGGAGTTTTGGAAAGAAAGGAACATAAGGATATTCCAAGGCAAAAAACTGGACAAAGCTTCTCTCCTCAATAAGATTGAGGTGGCCATAGTTGAACTAATGAACTCCCGCATCCAAACTCAAAGTGTTCAACACAAGTTTTACACTAGCTGGGATGACAAAATGTTAAAATGTTGGTATGGACTTAAGGCTCCTCCTATTTTAGGCAGAGGAACTAAAGTAAATGCAAGTTCTAGAGCCAATTGTCATTGGTCCACTCCTTCCCAGGGCTGGTTCAAGTTAAATTTTGATGGGGCCTCCAAGGGCAACCCGGGACCATTAGGGGCTGGATGCATAATTCATTCTTGTCAGGGTGCGGTGATAGAAAAAATTGTAAAACCTCTGGAAATCGATACCAATAATATGACATAATTTAAAGCACTCCTCTTTGGTCTCTCAACCACTATTGAATTAGGAGTGGGTAAATTGGAAATTGAAGGTGACTCCATGATCACGTTGAATGCAGTTAGAACTAGAGCCACTCCAAATTGGAGACTTCATGCAACGTTGGAGGTTATTTTAAATTTGGTAGATAAGTTTGAATCTACAACAGTCAATCGCATTTACCATGAAGGTAATTCCTTGGCAGATGAGATGGTTAATCAAGCAGCGTCTGGAGTCTCTCTTAGGTACATTTGTACCCCACTAGTGGAGTATGAATTGGAGCGTGTACCTTCTGTATTGGCTACATAGATTCCAGCCAGTCTTGTCAATTTCAAATTTCTATTTTGGCGGGAGGAGCCCCCATCTGGCTCACTCCCATTTCAATCGCAAGTAGTGATGGGATTGCTCCTTCGGATGTGACACCACCACTTCTCCTTTGACACAGATTGCTGCTCACTTACAGTAATCAAATCGTCCAGGTGAAATCTCTTTTTTTTGCGAAGCAAAGTATTCTCCTTTTACATCCCACTCTTTAGGAGCGCAACTAAAAGGTTCTACATTCTTTTGAGCTAAATTTAGCAAGTAACATAAATGGAAACTTACTAGATAACTACCGTCTCGGGCCCGAAAAATTTGATAGGATGGATATAAAGCTGATAGAGTTCGGTAGAGATGTATGCTTAGTCTGCAAGTTGTTCTGTTGAAGGGACTCTCCGTTGGGTTGCATGCAAAGCTTAGAGGGGTGATTAAGTAGCGAATTTCTATGTCTGGTTAGACATTGCCTTGTAGTTGCAAGAAAGATTGGTCTTAGCCGAGGTTCGCTACATTGTAGTTCATTGAGTCATGGATACTCTGATCAAGCTTGGATCAAATATGTAACATATTGCATTTGACAGTCCCATTGATGCCTCCAGACTCAAAGAGGTCTGCAACTTTCATCATAGACTGGTGCTGCACGCTATGAGGAAGGTGCTAGGCGTTAATTTCCTAAGCACTAATCATTGATTTAGAGTGAATTCAGCTATATATGTCAGTTTCCTTGTGAGCATATTGGTTGATGGAGTTCGCAAAATCATGGCAGAATAATTATGCCACCGTCTCTTTGCTGAAGAATACCTTGTTGGCCTTCATAGGGTGATCGTAAACATTGATGCTGAAATCACCACCCCTTTACCATGGGATTTAGCCACAATAATGACAATAGAGGATCCAATCTTAGGTTTAGGGTCTAACCCAAGGAGGAATATCTATGGCGGGCCTCCTAGGAGACTCTTCATTCTCTGGGGATAGGAATGAGAGGACCATAATATCAGAAGATACATGATGAAAAAAGACATTTCCTTTCTCTCCAAATTTTTGGGTCTTGAGGATGGCATGGATGCCCCTTTTGCAGATGATTTGGATGAAGATCTCGATTGGGTGTCCTAGTATAAGTATGACGAGAAGCTCAATGGCTTGGGGAGCAAGCACTCCTCTGATAATGAGGAAGACAATGAAGAAGCAAAGGAAGAGGAAGAGGATGAAGCAGAGGAGGAGGAAGATGAAGATGCAGCAGAAGATGATGCTGAGGATGAAGAGCCCGTTGAAGAGGAGGAAGACGAGGAGCATGATTATGCTAACTTGCAGAATTTAGAAGAGAATTATGGAACAAAGAGTGTGGACTCTGCAAGGAGTAATGAAAATGACTCTTCTTCATCCTCAGACTACTTCATAGAGCTAAGTGTATTATGAGCCTTTTTGTTATTGTAGCGCTCATATATTATTATTGTTATTTGCTTTTGATTTGAGGAGATTTAAATTATTCTGATATAGTAGACTGGAGTATCTCCAAGCTCCATTTTGGTTTTAGATTAGAGATGTTGATTGATTTTGGAATTACATCTTAGATATGTATGTATATGCTATATTATTAATATATTTCTCTCGGCCTCAGCCTCTTATACATAAAAAAAAATAGCTGGAAAAAATATATGGTCAATAATTTTGAAAAAGATGCTAAGTGATATGGTGGTATGAACCATCTTTCGAAAAGATTAGGAGGAAAAGGCAGAGATTGAAGTGGAGACCATTATCAATATTGATGTTTTCAAGAGCCAAATTGATTGCTCATTTGAATGTAGTGAGGCATTAAGGCCTTGGTTGATATGAGCAGCCAAATGGGGGAACAAAAATACGAAGTAATTTCCTTCCAGATATCACTTTCAAGCCCCAAGTTTAACACTGAGTCAAATGAAAGCGATGTCATAGTGAGAGGGAATTCTTCATACAAATCACTAAATACTTGGACATTGTAAACGAATTCAATATTGAAAGGATAAATAGTTTAATGAGTTGAAAAGGATTATAGATATTGAAGAGAAGGAAAATATGAAATACAACATGGCTGCATAGAATGAGGATATCATTAGTATGCATTTTTTCTAAGATTCACTATGTACATCTATCTAGATGCTTTTATTAATGTGAAGGGCACAGTTAAAAATTATCCATCTTGTATGTTCAGAAAAGCACAAAAAAGGCAGCCATGACACCTTCTTTAGTCTAACAAGCTCGCTCTTCAAAAGTATGAGCTATTTTCGGAAGCTGACCTAATTTTAACATAGCTCTTTTTGACAGATTATAGTCTTTATCTTAATGAGAACTTTTCTCAGACAATCTATATATAATTAAAAATGTGCGATTACATGATAAGTTTAGAAAAAGAGGATTATTTATGATAGTTATGAAATGTATTAAAGAATGCGTATAATCGTTATGAATAATTGCTTTCCATTGTAAAAATTAAAGGTGAATTTTAGTACATTGGGTGTAATCTCATTGTTTAATATTTTCTCAAATTTTTAAAAGTTGTCAATCAAAATTATGTGTTAAGTTATCAATTATGTGATTTATATTAATGTTTTTTCATTTGTTGTCTCGCTTATAAGATCTTATACAACGTATTTGTTTGATATAAACAATTTTTTTTTGTACACTTGAAATTTGCATCTATTATAGTTTGTTCATAAATTTACATATATATGTTTATAACTAAAAATCAATTCATTTGCATGAAATGTCTAGATGATGTTTCAACCAAGTTTAATTTAGAAATCATGTGTATTTTTTACGATGAAATTTTATTAGTATGTCAAAAATCACATCTCAAAGTCTTGTAAATAGTGTGACTATTTCTATGTAAATACATTTTTTTCATTTTTAATTAAATGACGCTTCTTTTCAAAATTCAAGGATACCTCAATTATGTTTTTGGCCTTATCTCACTAATCAAATAAAAAAAGTAAATAGAAATTCATTATAAAATGCATATCCAAGTTGTCTAGAGATTAAGAAACAACAATATAGTATGCATATTAAAAAAATCTTAATTTTATCAAACAACATAATCATAAATTTGAATTATATCACAAGCATTAATAACCTTGAGTACACTTCTAGTCCAAGTGTGGACATGGATGTAACAACCAAACTCCTTTTTGATATTCTTTTACTCTAATCAAGTTTAAAAAGTAATGTACCATAATAAGATCCATGATATTCAAAATAATGTTTTAACATCAAATATGTTGGTGTATCGTTTTAAAAAGTTAGCACCCATAGTTGGATGCTTTATTAGGACCTATTAGATCCCATTTTGGTGATTCCAAGTTCTGAATGTTTGTTATGCTTGATCCTAGCAATCTACTTTTTCTCCTCCCGCATCGTTTCACCCATCCCGACACCTAGTTCAAATTTGAGGCCAATCTCCTAGGAACGGGACATCTTAGATGACATGTTCCTAGGAACATGACATTTCAAACACCCTATTCCTACACTTTTTGGCCCAAATTTGAACATGAGCTCGATATTGAGGTTTTGATGGTCAATCTGATTTTGCCAAGAAAATGGCATTTCAAACACCCTATTCCTGCACTTTTTGGCCCAAATTTGGACCTGAGCTCGATATTGAGGTTTTGATGGTAAATCTGATTTTGTGGTCAGCCTGGCTTATTTTTGAATCCCAAAATGATGGATTGAGTATATAAACACCATATCTCTCCTCATTTTGATATCTATCATCATTATAAAAAAAATCAAGCAATCAAGCTATCAAGTTTTCAAGAGATCAAGCATTCAAGCATTCAAGTAACCAGATTCAAGATTTGAAGGCAAACATCCAATATCTAGTTTCTCCAAGTCTCCAATTCTTTAATTCAAGGCAATCTTCTCCAATTGAAGCAACTTTCTCTCCCATCATGGCCACTTAGAAATCTCAATCAAACAAGAATATCCTTCCTTTCATCTACATTCATTCTCCTTCATTGCAAACGATTATCAAGCATATCTACATTGAAGATATAGGAGTGGCGCTCATAGATCTATACATTTATGAGGGCATTCTTGATTCATATTCTACATTCCAAGGTCAACTCCTTGATTCTAAGTACATTCAAGCATCTTCATGGATATGAACGATTTCTATATCCGTTCATGAGGGTTTATGCAAGGTGAATAGAAGATTTATCTTTTTACATACTTTTTTTATGCAATTTCATTTCATTTTCAAGGTTGATTCCTGANTGGATATGAAGATGCTTGAATGTACTTAGAATCAAGGAGTTGACCTTGGAATGTAGAATATGAATCAAGAATGCCCTCATAAATGTATAGATCTATGAGCGCCACTCCTATCGATTTCTATATCCGTTCATGAGGGTTTATGCAAGGTGAATAGAAGATTTATCTTTTTACATACTTTTTTTATGCAATTTCATTTCATTTTCAAGGTTGATTCCTGAACAGGAGTTTGACCAAGGCAAACCCCTTTAGATAACCTTTTTCCCCTTTTTTGTGTGCAGGAACAAGTTACAGAGCTTTTGGATGAAACTCAGATTGATTAGGTACTATCGGAGAATCCCTGAAAGTTTCAGGAAAAACACCAGGAGCAGGATGTCTATTTTGCCCTGTTCCCATAAATAGGACATTTATTTTGACCTATGCCCTACAAATCAGGCTCAAATTTCACCTGCAGGTCAATTCTACTTTCTAGATCCCAATTTTGTGCATTACAAGTTTATGGTAGTTCATATTAGTCTGTTATTTCTATTTTTTTTGCTACTTGTCTATTTTGTCATCTACATTGCATCTTTCTTATAATTTCCATTTTACCATTTCCATATTTAGCGAAGGATCACTCTCATTCAACACTTGAGTCTCCTCTTGAGCCTAGTAGGGCATCTTCCTTCCGAATGTGCAATCATGAAAATGGAGGTGTGATCTATCTATTTTTCTCCGCCTCCATTTTTCTATTGTTCATTTTGGTGAATCCAACTCATAAAATTTCCATTCTGATTTGGTGTTTAGATCTCTTTTTTATCATATCTTAAGATATCTAGGTTCACCTATTGTTCCTTTTGGTGAACCCAACAATTCGTATAAACTTTTGATATTGGTACTTAGATCCTCTTTGCAACATTTAAATATCTAGATCTTTTTTTGTATGCATTACATTAGATCTCCATACCTGATTTGATAGTTAAATGTGTTTTTCATTAAATATACTATTGTGCTTAGTTGATTTGCATATCTCTTGCAAATATGCTCTTTCAAAGTTCATATTTTTATTACATCTATCTTCTTTTCATCTTATTATGCATGAGTGTTATTACCTTGAGTCCTACCTATAGTATTTTCGTTAGGAGAAGCCGTAGACGTATGGGTTCCTTTGATTCTGAGTCCTCTATGTTTCCTAGGAACCTTGATGAGACCAACATGCCTACTAATGACATTCCTCCTATTATTGAAAAAAAATTTCACACTCTTCTCATGATGAAAATGAGACCTTAAGAGCCTCCTATGCAAGTTCAAAAGCTCTCTCACGCTTTTGAAAAAAATGAGCAATGGTTAGGACAAGAAAATTCTAGTCTTGAGTTCATCTTCGTAGTAGAGGGTTTGAGGAAGATAATTCATAATGATGAACATGGTGTTAATATCTTGCATAGTATCTCTCATCTCATTGATATCAATGTCAAGCCTATTAGAGATTGTGCTCAAGAGATAGGTTTCATTCCACCTACCACTAGTGTTGAGACTTTCGTGCCTATTCCCACTACGATACCTAGTGTGTCCACTTATGCTCCACCTATCATAATTACTTATGTTCAAAATATCAATCCTACAAATGTTAGCATTCCTAATCCTATTGTTTCCACTATTCCGTCAAGTGTTTCATGTGGTTCTTTACCTTCACCTATGCCTACTTACGATAGTGTTCTTTTTTCATTTTCTACCATTTCTTCTATTTCTCATAATGGTCTGAATCTTTCACACATATCTCCTACCACTCTTTCTACCGATTCTACTATCAATAGCTTGGATCAAATTGTGTCATCCTTGCAACAACATATTGCTTCCATGACCCAATCCAAGTTTAACATTCATACTTGTGACATTTCTATTCATTTGTCCTTAGACATGATTCATGTCGTCATTCCTCAATATATTAAAATTCCTCATTTAGAGACTTACAATGGTAAAGGTGATCCCTTGACCCATGTCAAAACCTTTTAAACGTTGTGTAGTAATTTATCTCAGGATCATAGGTTTATGACTAAACTGTTTAGTAGAACCTTTAGAGATAAAACCTTGCAATGGTATTGTTCTTTGTCTCCTTATTCTATTAACTCTTTTAAAAAACTTACTAATGCTTTCATTCAACAATTTCAAAACAACATTGGTCCTAATATTTCTTTGACTGATTTAATGAATTGTAAACAAGGTTTTAAAGAAAAAGTGACCGGTTTCATTGGTATATTTAAGCATTTATATACTTATATTTTATATCCTATGCCTGATATTGTTGTGCAACGTATTTTCATTGCTAATATACAAAGCAGACATTAGAGATAAGAATTTAGTTTCTGAATTTTCCTCTTTTACTCAATTATGTGCAGTGCTTCGTAATTATCAATTTCAAATGAGTTAATTTGAGGGAACCACTCTAATGAATTCAGTTGATAAGAGTGATACCACATCCCAATCCTATAACAAGTTTTATAAATCTAAGAACTTCATCAAAATCAACAAATCATTAAACAATGTTGATGAGCAAGTGGCAACAACATCCAAAGGTGTGGCTCCTTTGTCATATGTTTTTAGACCTTATTGTAATTTTACACAACTTTTTGAATCTTTGCATAATGTGATGTTGAAGTTGATCAATGATAAGGTGTTAACTCTTCCTCTCATTAAAGAAATTTACACATCCAAACCTTTGCCTAAATCCTTTGATCACAAATCCTTTTGTCAATACCATCATCAACATGGCCATGATATTGAAAAGTGTTTTCACTTGAAATCTGTTATTCAATACCTCATTGATTCCAATACTATATTTGTTGAGGGTGCTAATGATCAAGGAAACAAAAACCAAAATTTGCAAATCTATACCAACCCTTTGTCTTCTCATTTGACCAATACCATTGAGTCTACACAGTCTTTACCTTTTTCCTGCACCCATGTGGTTGACTATGACGATAAGTGTATTGAAGCCAACATTGTTGTCAATCTTATTAATCAATCTAAATTTGAACCCAAACCTGAACTTGAGCTTTGCATTACATTTGATCCTATAAAAATGATTAAAGAACTTGATGGTCCTCTTTACATTGAAGAAAAGATTAATGACCTTTCTTGTGGTGACCTTATGATCCTACTTTCATGGTGAATGTGATATCTAAAGAACATCTTTACACTGGACAATTGCAACAAGATTTCTATGAAAAAGTTGATGTGATGATGCAAAATTTCAATGGTTTCACTTATCCTACCCATGGTTCCATTACTTTTTCTGTAGAAGCTGGTGGTAAATTTCTAGAATTCACCTTTTTGTCATCCCAACTTCTGATCAGTTTCAAGTTAGACTTGGTCTTCCTTGGCTCACCTCCATGAAAGTCGTAGTCTCTCCTATTAATATGTTTTTGAAATTCCCCTTAAAGGAGAAATTATTACAATTAATTAAAGTCTCTATCAACCTTTAGTTCTTTGAGATTCCTTTGTCCTTGACTTCTTTTGGCCTTCTATACCTCAACCAATCCAACCCTGTAAAGACAATCCCTTTTGGTCCTATCAGAAATACAAAATCCAAAATATTTGTGAGATTAGCAATCCTAAGGATGTTCCATCTCCTTTCCCTGGACCTGGAATTTTTCCTACACCTTCCACACCTCTTATATATGCTTTCGCCTCACCTCCTATATCTTATAAACATTCCACAGATGTTATCTCTCAACCTAGTGTGGTTCCTTTCGTTCTTCCTCTTAAATAAGAAAAGGATCCAATGTCGATTGATCCTAAACCAAACTAATTTTCGAGTGAAACCAAACATAACCATTGTGCTCGTGATCAAACAAAAATTGGTTGATCTGGTGTTGACTTAATCCTATTGCAAGAAACCAAGACATCTAAGGACACCTTTGATACTATAATCAATAAATGGCCAAAATGAAAGGCCTTTCATACACTTGCTTTGGGTGCTTCAGGAGGGCTTATCTCCCTTTGGGATCCAAAAAATATTCATTTGGATTTGGACAATGAAGGTTCCAATTGGAAAGCTCTAAGACTGAAGCAATATGAAATTGATTTCATAGTTATTAATGTATATGGGCCTACGTCGACGTTAGATTAAAAATCTTTATGGAATATTCTAATTGCATATATACAACAATCAACATAATTAAAAATTGTCGTGGGAGGGTATGCAATTGTCCCCAACCATGAAAAGAAATGTGGTATCATGCCTCCCCATAAAAAATGGAAGATTTCAAACAATTTATTTCTGATAACGATCTACAAGATATTCCACCTCAAGAGGGGAAATTTACTTGGACCAACAAAAGGAAAGGTTTCTTACAAATTACAGAAAGAGTAGATAGATTCTTGGTCACTATCAATTGGTCCCTTGACAATTTCAATTTGAAATTTGAGATTCTTCCACTTATTTGTTCAAATCATTATGCTTTTTCTTTGCACATTGATAGGGGGTCCGCATCTCAACTCATAGGCCTTCCTTCAAATTTGAAAGGATGTGGTTCAGGAACCCACATTTTCTTCCTCTTCTGCGGAAATGGAGGGTAAGTGCGTCTTATAATAAAGGTTCCAAGATGTTTCAATTTTAAAAAAAACCCCAACATGTCAAGGCTCAAATCAAGTTATGAAACACATATGTATTTAAGAAGGCATTTTCCCTAAAAGAACAAGCGACCAAAGAGTCATCACAGTTGCATGAGCATATAATCCTTCATGGTATAGATAATGACACAGATTACAAACAGAACGAGCTACAAGAGAAATGGGTAGAATTATGCAAAAGAGAAGTTTACTAGAGAAAGAAATCAAGAGAGCTCTGGTTGAAAGAATGGGATCACAATACAAAGTTTTTCCATGCTTCAACTAAGACAAAAAGAGAAGCCCAAACCATTTTTAGTATTCAAAATTCTTCCTTAGGTGAAATCCTTACAACTGCATCAACAATACAAGAGGAAGGTATTCGGTTCTTTAAAGAGCTACTTGCTCCCACTCAAATTCAAAACACACCATCTTTACAAAGACAACAATGGGAAATAAATTTGTTGATTGGTATTCCAACATTAATCAATCAACAACAAAATAATAATTTGCTAAAACCCTTCACTTTGGATGAAGTGCATAAGGTGGTGTTTTCCATGGCCCCAGTCAAAGCCCCCAGCCTAGATGGTTTTACTCCCCTTTTTTTCCAAAAATGATGGGATGTTATTAGTTTTGAGCTTCTCGAAGTTCTTGAAGAGCCAAGGAGATCAAGATGTGTGTTTAAATCCTTCAATGTTACCAATGTAGCCATCTTGCCTAAAGTTAAAGACCCATTTCACTTTGTAATACAATTTATAAAATCATCAAAAAAAGTAATTTATATCAGATTTCATCCTATTATAACCACAATCATCTCTCCAGAACAAGGAGGTTTTTTCCTGGGCAGAGAAACAATGGAAGGAGCCATAGTTGCTCATGAGGTTTTACATTCTATTCATAAATATAATCTTCCAACCTTCATTGTAAAATTGGATATGATGAAGGCATATGATAAGGTTAACTAAGAATTTCTCATTAAGGTTCTAAAGAAGTTTGGATTTGCAGATAGGTGGTGTAAATGGATCCATTCATGTTTGACAGGGGCTTCTTTTTCTATTATCATAAACAACACACCAACATGTTTCTTTCAAGCCAAGCAAGGGGTAAGGCAAGCTGATCCACTCTCTCCTTTCCTATTCATCACAATGGAAGAAGCACTTAGTAGGCATATCAAATATAAAAATGAAATGAATTTATGGAAAGGTGTTCACATTCCTTGCACAAACATATGAGTTACTCATACCTTGTTTGATGATGATACTCTTCTTTTTGGGAATTCAAATATCAAAGATGCTCAAGAAATTAAAAAAGCTACTTGATTTATACACAAATGTCTCGGGACAAAGGATTAATGAACACAAATCTAAGTTGTATATTTTCAATACTAATCAAATGGTCCAAAGAAAAATTCAAAGAATATTCCTATTTCCTTTAGATGAACTGCTAAGTACTTATCTTGGGATCCCTTTCTTCATGGGTCCAAACAAATCAGCATACTGGAACTCGATAATAGATCAAATTAAATAAAAACCACAACATGGAAGGAAAGATGTCTCTCTTTGTCAGGTAGAATCCTTCTCATTAAATCAATACTTTCTTCTATACCCAATTATTACATTGTTGTACTTAAAGCTCCAAATTTTGTGGTAATTAAGATTGAAAAATTCATAAGAAATTTTCTATGGAATGGTAACATGTCATATTATAGAACGATTCTTCTCATCTCATTAGATAAGATGAAACCTGACAAATATTCAGGAGTTGTGGGGTTGCATCATCTTTCAAAAAGAAATCAAGCCTTTGGAGGTAAACTTGTTTGGAACATGTACATGAAACAATCAACTATTTGGTGCAAAATTATGCAAGCCAAATATCTTGATAACGATCAACCACACAAAATTTTCACAATTTCAAATCCACTCGAGGGCTCAACAATGTAGAAATTTATGATGGAATCAAGGGATATAGTCACAAGGTATATCTCATGGCAAGTCAATGATGGACAAAGCATTCATTTCTGGGAAGACTCATGGAATGGACACCCGCCTCTTAAGAACATATGATCTACATTCAACAATACCCATAATTTCAGCCACATGGGGAACCAAGTTAATACATTACATAGATCACATTGTACTTCTCTCATCCAAAGGTATATGGAAAGATGTTTCTGATATCTAAATCCAAGAGGATCAAAAAAGGATCTTTACACATTTTCTCCCAGAGAACCGTATTCATTACAACATCAAAGGATGAGATATTTTGGGCCCCTTCAAAACAAGGCATCTATTCAGTCAAACTAGGATAAAAATCCGCTCAAAATATGCTAGGTCACCACCCATCTCTTCGTGCCTATTATTTTTGTTAGGATAATGCAATCATGCCTAAGGCGGGGAGCTTCACGTGGTTAGCACTTAGAAAGAGAATTCTTACAATTGATAGATTGTTCAAACTTAACATATATAATAAAGTAAATTGTGTTCTTTGTGATATGGAATTGGAAACAACATATCATCTCCTCCTCCTCTATCCTTTTGCTATGACTGTTGGAACTTTTTCATGACAAAAATCAATTTCTCTACTTCAATGTTTGCATCATTATGGAGTTGGTTCCAAGAATGGCCCATCCTCTTCAAGAATTATTTATTTGATTACATTTGGAGAATTACCCCAGTAATGGTCATATGGTCACTATGGTGGGAAATGAACAAACACATTTTCAGAAAAGAAACCCAAACCGTTGATAAGGTATGTGTTGTCATTGAAAGATCGATTTCTGAAGTGGTTAATTCATTTGTTCAAAAACATAAAAATTGCTCATCTCCCTTTACATCTTTGGATAGTCTTATCTCACATCAAATGAAATAAATTGTCATTTGCCCCATTGGCACCTTGTTGACATCTCTCAAGAAGAAGATAGACATGAGTAAAATAAAGTGGGCCCCGCCTTTGGAGCATTTTGTTAAAACCAATTTCGATGGTTTATCTTGAGGTAAACCAAGAGTTTCAGGGGTAGGATTTTGCATAAGAGATCATCTAAGTCGATTACTTGCAGCGAAAGCTTTCCTTCTTCTCAATGGAACAAATAATACAATAGAAGCATTTGCACTACTTCAAGGCATCCTTGCTGCAAAATGATTAGACTTCAGGAAAGTCCATGTAAAAGGCAACTCATTGGTTATAATCAATGCATGCAAACATCGACATGCTCATGATTGACATATAAAGTATATCCTAAAGCAGGTATGAGATATTCTAGATACTTTCGAAGAGAAGGTAACCAAGTTGTTGATTACATTACAAGCTTAGGGGCAAATTATAAAATTTATGACACACTGGAAAATATTTTCAATAAAGATGAATATTTCCACATGGGGAAATTATTAGTGAATGATATGTCACTAGATACTTTGAATTAATTCTAATCACATCTTGGTATGTTTTAGCCAAGTTTATGGATCATGCAGGTGATGACATATCTTTTTAATTAATATATGTGTAATTTTGAATGTACGAGAGCCATATGTGGAAGATAAATTCAATTGTGATATTACATCTGCCTTTTTGGTACATTTGAATTTCCTTGAGGTGTATGCTGAAGGTAACTGGAACATGAAAAAAGTACCATGGTTTTCCCTTTGCACAAGACAACAGTACCATGTTGTCCCTAATTTATCTTTTCTAATTAAGTGCAGGGTACTCGTCGGCATTGAAGCGATCAATTAGCATTAGCAACTTTGCTCAACCATTTATCTCACACTCAAGTTACAGATAGCCATCATAAAATTGCAATGTTTCAGGGATCATTTCCAGAGGAAGGAGAAATCTCTACTTGTGTACATTGAAAGACCATTCATATGGAGTACTTTCCATGAAACTACATAATTGATCTACAAGTTGGGGACTGGTAAAGACCATTTTCAGGGCACATTAACAATGAATGTTTAGGAAAAATATTTCATTCTCAACGTTCACATACCCGTTGAGAAATTCATAAAATTATTGGTGATGAAATTCTGTTTCAGCAAGCTAAAAGGTTCGTCTATCCATAGCAACTTCTTTCTATTTTTCTATCAAACGTTGGATTTACTCCAGTCTCATGCATTGTGGGAAATTTGTGTGTAAAAAAATGTCAAAAGAGAGTTCCTAAATGACAATAAACTCCTATGAGTTTGTGCAGATATATGACCTATGGGACATTCAAGCACACATTGGGGTTTGTTTCCTTGCCAATTTCTTCTTAAAAGACATGGATATATGGTTGTTTATGATAACATTCAAAGATCTCTGGAGCGTCAGAGTTACAGACATGTCAAGTTTTCCCTACAAAATTATGGCAGAAACATAGGTAATGGCTTGGCTATTCACATCCAACATAAAGTATATGCTATGTTAGATATCCTGGAACAAGAAACCATAAATGCTAAAAAGGGTGAACAGAGTAGGGCGACTCCATTACCTAACCTAAATGTCCTAGTTGCACAAATTATTTCAGGAGAGGCTGCTAATGATATTGCTTGGTTGTCATTTCCACAACATGTGCAACAAGATGATTCTGCCCCTATTGCTATGGAAGAGTAACATGTTCTATTGCTTGTCCTTTTTGCAGTATTTTAATATCATAATGTTCACTATTGCGCTAATTTTGTAAAGATTTTTGGGATGAGAAGGTTTTGACATAATAGGGATGATGTTAAGTTTGAGGATTTATAATGGAGTAGATGCTTATTTCTACTTTTACATGCTCTTGCTTGGTCTTTGATACCTAAAGTTACATGCCAATGAAGGTTTGATAAAGATTATTCTTTTTTAAGACTTTTGAAACAATTCCTTTATTCTCTCAAATGGAATTTGTCTCTTTGTTCTCGGTCCCAGTTGACACTGTAGTTTTGGATTACAATTTTCAACTTGATTATCATTTCAAGGGTATTGACTTTTGGTAATTTCTAGTTTTGCAATTTTTTGATATTCAACTGGTATTCTCATCTGCAGATAAAAAATGATAAGGTACATATTGGTATATGATCTTTCCTAATAATTACATGGAAGATTTGGTAATCATGTTATGGTTACAATGTATTTTTATATCATATAGATTGGCAATTTTGAATTTCAAAATATAGACTGATTTTATAAACAATCTGATTTTATAGGATACTACCTGGCCATAGAGTGCCTTTCTTTGTATTAAGAATTGTTTATTGTGCCATGTTGATTGGCTATTGTAAACATTCCAAGTCATGTTAACTAGGAGTTTTTAGTCAATTCATTATGTCCGTATACTTTGTATTTTGAACAAGGAATGAAGGTTTTCTTAGCTGGTTCTTTCCTCTAGGAGCTCTTGAACTAGTTTATTATTATATAATATATTAGTGGCCTACCACTTTTGCTTAAAAAAAATCATTGTGCTCGTGATCATCTCCATAAACACCATGCTAGAGCTCGAAAGAGTGATTCCCAAAACATTTCCTTTCCTAAGACACCTATTGATGCTTTGATTCCCTTTGATCAACCTTGCATAGCATAAGGGAGGAAGTTAATTTGAAAAAGATAAAATTGAACAAACATGACAATTCTATTCGTATCTTGGATTCTATTACAATTAATTTGGATGAAGAAGATACTCTTGATGATGATGATTTCAATGTTTCTAATGAAAATGATGATATTCATGCTAGTGATTCTAATGATATGTATGTGATTATTGATGTTAATCATGATTTACTAGCTTGATTTGCAAAACAATTATCTCTTAGTCCTAGTGACGAACAGAGTGACCCATCTTTACAACATGGTCGTTGTTTGGAACTAGCTATTGTTCCATCTGTCGTGCTTGATGTTGCTCATCTTCTGTATTGCCCACCTTCCCTAAACACTACATATCGAGATGGGGGATAAGTGATATGCTTGAATAGCTCTTCATGTATGGTGGATTATTTATGTTTGCTTGTTGTAATGTGCTTCCCTTATGATGTTCTTCTTGTTATATATATTTTTAGATTTCCTTAGATGACCCTTGTTGCTCTATTAGTGCAAGATGATAAATGAATCGACCTATTGTGACATTCCTCTTTTTGTATCTCATTTCTTCTCTATGTTGTTACATGTTATGTTGTGCATGTGGCACTATTCCTAAATGTGCCTATGTGTTGTTTGATTGGGGATGATGCAAAATGATAGCTACATACTCCTTTTTGATCTCTATGATGCTGACCCAAAAAGACTCTTCTTTGTGACTCTTACATGCCATTCTTCCAGTTCTACTACCTCCGGGGTTTGATGATAGCATCATTTGATCATGCTGACCCTTGATTTAGTAGATCCCTTCATGTTCCTTTTTCATGATTTTCATTTCCATTGGTTTTTTCTTTCTCGGGGGCTTCTCATAGTGCAAATGTCTCTTTGGGGTGCCTGTATGCTCTGTTAAAGCCATTGCTCTTGTTAAGACATTTGAAATCACTTTAAAGTAGGGGTATACACTTCACTCCTTGTATTCACATTTTGCACACACATAATGATTCAATGCGATCCCTCCTGTAGATGGATAAAGAGACAATGCTTTCCTTATGTTCATCTTTTCATTATCATGCTCCCAGGCATTATTCACTGAATCCCTTAATGGAAATAATGCTTTCCTTAAGGTTGATCCTCTTTTTCTAGATCCCTTAATGGAGATAATGCTTTCCTTAAGGAACGATCTTCCTTTCTTTGATCCCTTTGGAGACAATGTTTTCCTTAGGCCCGATCACCTTCTTTGGATCCCTTAATAGAGACAATGCTTTCCTTAAGGATTTATCCTCTTTGATGGGTTGACTATCATAATACAACTTACTAGACTATCA
>MU223234.1:211759-221999 GCA_018584345.1 Thuja plicata | reverse complement strand
CTCTCTCTCTCTCTCTCTCTCTCTCTCTCTCTCTCTCTCTCTCTCTCTCTCTCTCTCTCTCTCTCGAGCGATGTTTCTTTTTTTTTATCTTGGTTATGGATTTGATAAATAATAATTTCACTTGGGGGCTTGATGTTTCTTTATCTTCTTGACCTTGATAAGATCATTCTTATGCATTGATCTACTTTACCATGAATGTGAGTTTGTCTTATACTCCCACTAAAGTGGGGGCTAAATGTATGGTACTAAAAATTTAGCACCCATAATTGGATGCTTTATTAGGGCCTATTAGATCCTATTTTGGTGATTTTGAGGTCTAAATATTCATTATGATTGATCCTAGCAACTTGCTTTTTCTCCTCCTACATCTTTTCGCCCATCTTGACACCTAGCTCAAATTTGGGGCCATTTTCCTAGGAACATGGTGTTTCAAACGCCATGTTGTTGCACTTTTTGGCTCAAATTTGACCCGAAGCTTGATATTGGGGTTTTGATGGTAAATATAATTTTAGGGTTGGCTTGGCTTATTTTTAATCCCAAAATGATGGATTTAGTATATAAACACCCTATCTCTCCTTATTTTGATATCCATCATCATTATCAAGCAAATCAAGCAATCAAGCTATCAAGTTTTTGAGAGATCAAGCATTCAAGCAATTGGATGCAAGATTTGAAGGCAAGCATCCAAGATCTAGTTTCACCAAGTCTCTAATTATTCAATTCAATGTAATATTCTCTAATTTAAGCAAGTTTCTCTCCCATGATGGCCACATAGAGGAAACCTTAATCAAACAAGAATATCCTTCCTTTCATCCTCATTCATTCTCCTTCATTGCAAGTGATTATCAAACATATATACATTTAAGATCTAGAAGTGGCATTCATAGATCTATGCATTTGTGAGGACATCCTTGATTCATATTCTACATTCCAAGGTCAACTCTTTGATTCTAAGTACATTCAGATATCTTCATGGGTATGAGCAATTTCTACATCCGTCCATGAGGGTTTATGCAAGGTGAATCAAACATTTACCTTTTTACATACAATCTTTTATGCAATTTCATTTCATTTTCAAGGTTGATTCCTAAACATGGGTTTGACCAAGGAAAACCCATTTAGACAACATTTTTCCTATTTTTTTGTGTGCAGGAACAGGTTATAGAGCTATCAGAAAAAACTGAAAATATTGGGTACAGTCAGAGGATCCCCAAAAGTTTCAGGCAAAAACATTAGGAACAAGACATCCATTTCACCCTGTTCCCAGGAACAGAATAACTATTTTTCCCCGTTCCCTGCAAATCAGGCTCAAATTTCACCTACAAGTTAGTTCTTCTTTTTGGATCCTATTTTTGTGCATTGCAGGTCTCTGGCAGTTTATATCAGTCTGTTATTTCTAGTGTTTTAGCTACTTGTATATTTTTCATCTACATTGCATCTTTCCTATCATTTTCATTTTCACCATTTCCATATTTTGCAAAGGATCACTATTCTATTCAGTGCTTGAGTCTCCTTTTGAGCCTAGTGGGGCATCTTCCTTCTAAATGTGCATTCATGAAAATGGAGGTGTGATCTATGTATTTTCCTTCGCCTCCATTTTTCTATTGTCCAACTGGTACAAAATTGCTCTTGGAAGTTTCATTCCAAATAACCACCCTTTACATGAATGAGTACCTTGAATTTCTTATGAAATTTAAAAGTGTAGAAAATTACAGAGAACATTAACACATAACACTCAGAATTTATGTGGAAAAAATTGGTATAATTATGCTAGGAAAAAAATCACGGGTAAATATATTTCCACATTATTTCTCGGTAATTTTTATAGTTACATCAATTTTCAAATCGTCCTTCAAATCATGGCTTTGAGTTATATATAACGACCGCGTTGTTGAGTGCTAATTACATACAACTTACTAAATTTAGTAAGTATGACTCGTACAACTACATGTACAACACATGCTAAAATTTCTATTTATAGTAAGTCACCAAACAAAATTATTATTTATAGTTCACCAAACAAACTTATTACCTATAGTAAGTTGCCTCATTAAAACTTGCTATTTATAGTAAGTTTAAAAAAAAAATCACTTCTGGTAGGACGCCTTTAGCAAGTCCCTAAATAACACACTAGTGGTTATCCATTAGGAATCAACCACAACTCATGACTCAACCAAAACTAGTGGTAATCAATGATGACTCAACTGCAACTAGTGGCAATCCATGATAATTTCACATTCCAACATTCTCCCACTTGAAGTCAACTTCCAAAGTTATGAATAATTCCTCTACTGAAATACCATTTCCAATGCTACCTATTATCAGATAATTTGTAGACCGAATGAACTTCTCTCTACTAATAGGATTTGTCATAATATCTACAGGGATTATATCGGTGTGAATATTAGCCAAAGAGATCTGTCCTCCTTCCACCACTTCAAAAACAAAGTGATATTGAATAACAATAAGCTTTGTTCTGGAATGGTATGTTGAGTCCCGTGACAAGTGTAAAGAACTTTGACTGTCACAATGTAAAACTACTTTATCTTATTTTACTTGTAACTCACCCAAAAGCCTATGAAGCCAAATTGCTTGCTTGCTAACCTGTGTTGCTGCCATATATTTAGCTTCAGTAGTTGACAATGCCACCATTGTTTGTAACTTTGATACCCAACTACAACACCTCCAACTAAGGAGAAATCATAACCTTTTGTAGAAGTTCTCTTATCTCTGTATCCACAAAAAATTGCATCCACATACCTATTTAATTGAAGACTAATCCCACTATAACATATAGAAACATTTGAAGTGCCTCTTAGATATCTAAGGATTCACTTCACAGTTGTCCAATAATCAATACCAGGATTTGACATGTACCGGATGAAAATTCCCACTACTTGCGCAATGTAGAGTCTGGTGCATTCTGTGGTGAACATAAGACTACTAACTACTGATGAGTATGATACATGAGACATCCATATCTTCTCTTCTTCTGTACTAGGGATTTTTTTGAAGACAACTTAATGTGAACAAAAATGAAGTACTAATTGGCTGTGCATTCTGCATATTGAAGCACTGTAGAAAATTCTCCACATAAGCCTTCTATGAAAACCATATTTTCTTGTTATTGTTAGAATAATAAGTAGAATAATGCAAATATAAACACATAAGATAACACAAATAACATAGAGATTTAACATGGTTCACCCAATCCCTGGGCTATGTCCACCAACAGCGAGTCCAATATTTTTTTTATTATCCAGCGATTACAATCTGAAACCTGCAACTCAATACCGTCACAAGAAGCTACGAAAATCCCTCATACAATGAAATCTCGAAACCCTAAGCCCTTTTCACAAGCATATTTGACCTAACCTAATTAGGGCAAAAAATACTCCGACTAATAGAAAATCAATGGTCGACCCTTTACAATATTGCTAAGTCATTGTTGGCATCGAGGGGTACTGCCCCTCGACCTCGCCCTGGGGCGCTGCCCCTTGACCCCATCAGGGGCTCTGAACCTTGACCCTGAGCTTGGGGCCGATAAAGATATGTCTGGGGGGAAACCACGCCAAAAGAAACTGAGTCTGATTAGGCTCCACATACATAACAGTTATTTCTATCTCTATGTATCCTCATTTCAAAAATTTGATTTTCATTTCCTAAGTCCTTCATGTCAAACTCCCTAGCAAGTTGAGTTTTCAAATGGATGATTATATGTATGCTAGGACCTACAACCAACATATCATCTGCATACAAAAGTAGAATGATAAAATTTTCATCATCATACCTTTGAAAATAGGCACAAAGATCAACCTCACATCTACTAAAATCTATACTCATCATGAAGGAATCAAACTTCTTGTACCAACACCTTGGCACCTTTTTTAAACCATACAACAATTTTTTCAATCTGCAAACAAGATTCTCCTTGCCATTTTTCTTAAAACCTTTTGGCTGCTGCATATAAATCTCCTTTGAGAGATCACCATGTCAGAAAGTTGTTTTAACGTTTAATTGTTCTAAATCCAAAACAAGACTACCAAAAAGAGCTAAAATAACTCTGAAAAATACTCAACCATACAAGTGAAAAAATTTCATCAAAATCCATACCATATTTTTTTGCATACCCCTTGGCCATCAATCAATCTGTATATCTATCCAAATTATCATTTATATCCCTTTTTATCTTTAAGACCCACTTATTCCTATAGTTTTTATTCCTTTGGGTAATGGAACAAGCTCCCATGTCTTATTCTTATGAAGAGCTTCCATCTCTTCCATAACAACCCTCCATTTGTCTGCACATTCTAATTTACAAGCCTCTTGATATGAACTAGGTTCACCAAAATTAGTTAGTAATGCATAAGAAAAATTACAAGTATGAAAACAACTTTCAACTTATTTGGATACTCTACTAGATATCCTTACAAGGGGTGATATTTCACCCCATGACTCATCTATTTGTTGTTCATCTAGATGATCTTCTTCCTGTTGTTCTTCATCTAGCACATCTAGATTAACATCATGTTTTTCCACCTCTACTGGAATAAATTCAATAACTTTTTATTCTTCACCTCTGTGCATTGAATTTTCATTAAAATACATATCTCAACTAACTACAATCTCATGGGAAGCAATATCCACAACTTGTACCCCTTTGTACCTTCTACATAACCAATAAAAACACATTTTGTGGACTTCTTGTCCAACTTATTTCTACTTTCTTTAGGAATATGTACATAAGCATCATAAAAAATAACACAGAGGAATGATTAATCAACTGGTTTACCTTTCCATATTTCTTCAAGAATTTTTTTATTTTCAAGACCAGTAGTAGGTGATATATTGATCAAGAAACAAGTTGTATTAATAATCTCACCCCAAAACTTCTACTCCAAACTAAGAGAGCTCAACATGCATCAGACTCACACCATAATTATACAATTCATGCATTAAACAACACCATTTTGGTGTGGTGTCCTAACAACTCCCAATTGTCTTGCAATACCATGCACAATGCAAAACTAGTTAAATTATGTTGAATAAAACTCACCTTCATTATCTCTTCTTAGAAATTTTACTGTCTTACCCTCTTGATTCTCTACTAGATCCCTAAACCTCTTGAAATAAGAAAATACTTCAGATTTCTTCTTGAAAAGATAAATCCACACCTTATAGGAATATTCATATATAAATGAAACAAAATATGACGAACCTCCAATAGATGTAACAAAAGCTTCCCAAGTATCTAAATAAATTAAATCTAATACATCTTTGCTTCCGGTAGTACTTCTAGAAAAACCTGGGAGAAGATTTCTATTTTGATGTTTTTTGAAAATGTCTAAATAATAGGAAGATATTATGAGATGGTATTGATGCTACCTGATGTTCTCTATGATCTTGATATGTTTTGGATGTATTATGAATCCTTAGGAAATGATTGTAGGCATTTTTGAATCATTTTGTATTGCTTTTTGTCCAGTTTAGAACCCAAACCTTTGTTGTTCTAGATGGAAATTTTGGGTTGATTTGATGTCTAAGATAGGTTTTATCTTTGTTATGGAAAATTTTCAAGGAGATCTCAACTAGGTATTCCTCATAATCTGTTTCCAATTCCCCAAATTTGACCATTTTTAGCTGTGAGATCAATATGGACTTTCATTCTCTTTTTTCAAAATTTGACAGTCAAATGCGTCAAATCCTTCCTAGTGTTGTGCTGAATGATTCTGTGAGTTCAATTTATTTTTACTCTAGGATGCATTGTTTCATTGTTTAGCTGTGTTGAAACATCTAAAAGACTATAACACTTTACTAACATTACTGCATCACTCTACTGGCATTACTGTGTCACTTTATTGACATTACTACATCACTTTACTGGCATTACTGTGTCACTTCACAATAATTACTAGATCACTTCACACACATTGCTGCATCACTTTACAAGAACTAGTGTGTTGATTCCCTAGAAGGCTGGTTTTCAGGTCATTTTGGTGTCTTAGGGCTTGTTTGGTTACCAAAGGGTATTAGGGTTATTTTTGATGAATTTTACCTTTGAATACATTGAATATTGTTATGATATCATGATTGGTTCATTTTGATGCCTTCTTATGCGTTTTGAATCATTTTGAATACCGGAGTAGGGTTTAGGGTTGTCCAATGGATTAGGGACAAGTAGTGATCACCTAAACCTTATTAATTGTCGTTGTGATGTCATGATGACATGATTTATGTTATGATATGATTCTTTATGCTTTCATGATGTTTTTTGTGGGTAGGGAACCTAGGTACACTAGGTGAATGGCTCACAATGGGGGTTGAGGCCTTAAAGTGGCTAGCCACGATAAACCATTGTGACTTATCTTAATTAAGTGAAAAAATTAATAAATTAATTGAGAAAGGGGATTAAAAACATTAAACAAGATTAATTTATGTCTTGACCATGCTTCTAGTGCTTGTACAGGCTAGGGATGAGAGTGAGAGAAGGTTCCTTTATGATGGCACAATTGAACATACTTGTCTCCCTAGAAAGGTGTTCAGTTTTGCATGTGCCTACTTAGGGGTAAGGTCCTAGAGAGACTAGCTAGGATAACCCAAGGGGTGAGTTCTATGCAATGACACTCGCCTAGCATGTATCCTAGAGTCCCTAAATTTGATTTCTTATGCCTTTGGTAGTCCTACATTTATTATTTCCTTTTGTGTTTCATGCTTGCTTCTGGGAAGTTTTTTTTTTTGATAGGTAAAGGCTGAAGCCATAATAATTTTATTGATCATACAAAACCTTACAAAAAAATTCAGTTCACTGCGAGCACTAGTAGGAAAGAACGGATAAAGAAAACCTCCAGTCTAGCCCAGGACATAGTCTAGATACTACATAGTCTGAAAGGGGCATACCCCTTTTATAAAAAATTTATACAAAGTATCTACAATATTTATAGTACATTTCTTTTAAATTTGATCATCTTAGCATGTTTAATCTCTTTCCCTCATCTCTCCCATAAGGTACCTGACATCTTTTCTTCGAAGTGCATGCATGGTGCAGGAGCACCTAGGTAGGCTAGAAGATGCAATGTAACCTAGGGATTATTTGATGTTTTGGCTTGTAGTGGTTCTAACCAGACAACTAGGATAATAAGAGGACATGTAGGTCCTATTTTGTTTGAGTAATGTGCTAGTAGAGGATAGGATACCTTAGTAGGTCCTTAGAGACTTTTGTGTCCATTTAGGTCCAATAGGGTGTTTTTGGTATTTTGATGCCAAATGGGTCAAACAAGGGAATAGAGGCCCTATTGTATGTTATTACACCCTAACTAGTGGTTTGGACAATTTCGGACAAGGTTAGACCAAGTTTGGATAACTTATCCAAAAAGTTGTAAAAGTTGTCAATGTTGTCATTGACAACATTGACAACATTTGTTGCAAGAATGCAACTTCGATGGAATTAGTTCCATAAATTTCTGAAACTAATTTTTTAGTGCCTTGGTAAACTACATAAGGCTATTCTCAAGCTTTTGGAAGGGTTGGCAAGTTGAAGTCATATTGTGTACGGTCTGTGTATTAGAATAATAGTGACAATTTGTGTGTTTTGTGAAGATCAGATAGTTTAATGGATTGAATCAACTTCTGTAAGCTTTGTTTTGTGTAATGTAGATTGTATTAAGAATTATTGTGGTGGTAGTTTTTTATATTCAATAATTTTAGTTTCTTTTATAAAATCTTTTGTTTTTTGCACTATTGCTGTCCTGAATTGAGCACTGGGAACAAATGGGGTCATAGATCCATTTTCCACAGTGGCACTTTCACGGGCTCTTGGATTATGGAATGTGACTCCATGTACATTGTGTATAGTGAAGGAGGGGTCCTGGAAAGTATGGAAGCCATTTTCAAGGTGATGCCCTAGGCGAGCTAGTGAGGCATGGCTATGGATCACCAGTAGTTGCAGAGCCAGTTTGGTGGATTGAAAGCATTCATAGCTTCAATAAAATCTTGGTGAGGAGTAGGGTAATGTGTTATGAGGTCCCAATTTTAATGGGAAGGTTTGGTGAATGCTTTTTTCAGACTGGTTTTGAAAGCCATGAAACCCTAATTTTTAGCCTTGATTATAGGCAGAGCTGTATGGACAACTTGAGAACCCTAGACCTAGAAAATCTCTAGTTTCTTGATAAAGGGTATCTAGATCCTACACTTTTTTCCATACTTGTTAAGACATTTTGTGAGTTATTGCAGAAATAGAGCCTAGATAGGCCTAACGCTTGTAGCCCTATTTGGGAAGCAATTGTTGTGTTTCTTGGAACTTGATTAGGGTTCCAATGCAAAGTGTGATTTCAGGTGGTGGAAAGGATCCTAGAAACATCTTGGAAACCCTATTTCTCTCTGTGGAGTGGTTGCTGATCAATTTGGGTCAGTTGGAGCATTTTGGGAAAATGAAGCAAGTAAGATCATTTGGGGTCTAGGAAGAAGCATGGAGTGTTTTGTTCTACATGTTGGTGTTCACTAGTTGAAAGGATTAGGATCTTGTGATAAGAATCCTAAGGAGAATAGGGTTAGTGGAAGAACCCTAGTAGGTCAATAGAGTGAACTAGGAAACCCTAGAGGAGGTTAGGGAGAAGCAAGACTAGTGATACATCATATTGGTATCAGAGCCTGGTTAAAGGTTTGGGATTGTGTCTGTCAGAGGTGGAATCTAGTTGTTCTACAAATATGGTGACAAATGCAGAATTAGCCAAGGACATGGAAGAGAAAAAGGAGAAAAATAGACTCCTTTAGGGTACCTTGGAAGGAATGAGGTTGAAGATGGAAGAACTAGCAGATGCTTCTAGAAAGAAAGACTTTGAAGCTGAAACTAGTGGTAGGGGTAAGCAGAAGGTTGAAGAGGAATACTTCATCCCCAAACCAGAACCAGTGTTGAATGAGGAATCTTTCTTGAAAGAAATAAAGGCATTAAGTGGAAAGACTTTCAAAGGAATACCTTTGTTTGGTGGTAAGATGGATATTGAGATAGTCATGGAATGGACTGAAGCATTTGAGAATCATTTTGACTGTGAGGGTATAAGTGAAGCCCAAAAGATTAAAGTGGCCAAGTCTAGACTCAGAGGGTTAGCTTTGACTTGGTGGAAATACCTTCAAGATGAGAGGGTAAGAATGGGAAAGCAACCAATAGAAAATTGGAATGCCATGGTGACCAAGTTGAAGGAGAATTATCTCCTGGAGGATTATGAAATCCAACTCCATAGAAAGAGACAAAACTTGAAACAAAAAGACCTAGACGTGGCCTCATATACTAAGGAATTCTAGAGACTGTGTCTAAGGTCTAAATTGCAAGAAGAGGAGTCAATTAAAGTGGCTAGATACTTGGGTGGATTGAAGTGGAACATCCAAGAGGAGATTATCCTGTGGACACCAACTACAATTCAGAAGTGTCATCATTTGGCTATAAGGGTGGAATAGAAGAACAAGAAGAAAGGGGATTCTATCTTCAAGAACAACAATAACAATAGAGGTAGAGGGAGAGACCAAAGGGGTCAAAGAGGAGGTTACCAAGGCAGAGGTAGTGAAAAGAGGTCACAAGGAGAGAACAAGTTGACAGAGCAGCAGACTAAAAGCAGTTCAAGAGGAGGCTATAATAGAGGCAGGGGTAATAATGGTGGTCCTTATAGAGGAAGAGGATATAGGAGTAGTTATTACTTTGCAACCATGAAGTGTTATTATTGTGGGAAATTAGGCCATCCATCCTATAGATGTCCTGACAAACCTTCTGCAAAAAATAGTGACAAGAGGGTAGCATATGCACATGAGGACACTTCAAGTGTCAAAACCGCTGAGATTGATCATCTAGATTCAGAGATGGGGGAGAAATTCATGTTCAGAAGAGTATTGATAAGGCAACCAATCAATGATGAGCCCAAACATAGGAGGGCCTTGTTTAGAATCAGATGCAAAATTCTTGGTAAGGTTTGTAAAGTTATTGTGGACTATGGATCCACATATAATATCATCTTAGAGGAGGCAGTGGTGAAACTAAAGCTAGCCAAGATACCCCATGTGAATCCCTATAAAGTGACATGGCTCAACAAAGGCCAAAGTGTGTTGGTCAATGAGAAAACTTGGGTTGAGTTTTCAATTGCAGGGTACAAGGATAGGCTAATTTGTGACATCCTACCAATGGATGCTTGCCATTTTCTACTTGGGAGGCCTTGGAAATTTGATAATGGGGCAGTATATGATGGGAAGGAGAATT
>MU223234.1:125191-136577 GCA_018584345.1 Thuja plicata | reverse complement strand
AACATGTAGAACAATGGATGCTTGAACAAAATCTTGGTTAGAGCTTTTTGCACTTGGAAGACTTAGAGAAAATGAGAGGAGAAGGCTTCCTTTTATATGAAATTAGGGCACAATATTCTAAGGAGGTTGACATAGGATAATTAAATTCCAATTAGACCCATGCCCCTAGAAAAGGACCTATATTAAATAAAATTTAGGAATCAACGCTTCGGAACCCGAAACAACCGACCCAGAAGCGGGAAAACTAAATTTTTGATGACCCCCGACAGCCGACAAGATTCCTATTTTGAAAGGGGGACCTAGGTCAGGGTCAAGGTCAACCTTGACCTAGGTCAGGGTCAAGGTTGAGCTTGACCTAGGGGGTCAGAACCCCTAGAAAATATTGTCAGGTGGGGTAGGAGGTGCCCGGAGAGGCCCAATCAGGGTCCTGAACAGGCACAGAATCATGAGATAATGCAGAAACGGGAGGATGATATGATGGAGGTNAAAAACATCCCCTAAGGAGGGCTAAACACTCTTAACATGGAAGTGCTTCCATTTTAAGATGATACAAGGATGAAAGTTCCAATTGATCTTATGGATTAAAGTGGGTCAAATCAGTGCTCTAGAAGTGGAATCTGAGGGAGACCCATCTAGTAAATTCCATTCTAGGAACCTCAATAGACCAACCCAAAATATCCAAATATCTTGGAAAATTAACCTTGAACAGAAATAGGTCCTAATGAAAAGATGTGAAATTATAATCACAGAACCAATCCAAACTCTTACAAATTCATTTCTAGAAAGCATTTAACAATTCGAAATTATAATATCATCTCAAGATACACATAGAAACATAATAAGAACCACTTTAAAATCACATTAATCCATCTATCAAAGAAAAAACATCAAATTTTTCATACACACATACAACCAAATATATCCTTAAAGAAAGAGCTCTTTTTAGGATTGGATCCTACTTGGATTCCTGCGGAGAACATCAATTGAAGGAGCCAAGGAAGGTCCAATCCAATCCAAAAATCCACTCCACAAGAGATTCCAACCAAATGCAATCAAACTAGAAGAACTTCACAATAATCAATACTTTCTCCTTCCAATTCTCAGACTCTCACACAATATTTTATGATAAAATAACTCTCTCCTAAGTTTATTAATGCAATTCAAATATATATCTAGTACTCTCCCTCTCTACAATTCTATTCACCATCTTCTCTGTAAGCATCTCCACGAGAACCATATGGAACAATGAAATTTCTTTCCATATGTATTCCTTTGTGAGGAGTTACACGGGAATGAACCAATTCCCAACTGCCCATTATAACAAATGGTTTATTAAACCAATGTTGTAATGTTAACTTCCCCATAATAAAGTTCTATTTATTAATTATTTTAATTTCTTATTCCTTTACGAAATTATTTATTAATTAATTAAATACTAACATTAATATCCCTTACCATCTGCATTATTAATAATTCATAAATAATATTGGAATACCACCTTTACCATACTTTACCTTAATACAAATATTTACACAATATTTACTATCCATAAATATGCAAATATAATATTATATTTATACACATCAAGAGGCCATAATAATTGACTATAAAACACATCAAGTTAACCATAAGGTCAAACCAAAGTCAACCACAATCAGTCATAGCAACTCAGAGCATAACTTCTGACCAAGCATCAAACCCTGAAATCCAACATAACAAAGTTCAAACATGAACATCCCAAAATAAGGATAAATCAATAAAATGAATAATCAAATCATGAGACCAACATAAAATACAAAGAACCACAATCATGCTCAACATGAGAGGTGAACCAGGGTTTTTCACCTCGACAATCTGGCCAACTATGCAGGGACCTCATCATTCCCTGATCAGAATAATGTCAAGGGAAGACTCAAGTGGGGCCTTGGCACTATCTCCAGTAAACAATAACCATCCATGATTTGGAGGGCACGCTCAAACCTGTGGAGCCAAGTGAATTCGATGCCTGGTACCTACAATCTTGCATCACAGAACAATTGTACATGTGTATATACATATAAATAAGAAAATACAAATAGTGACATGGATTGAGACATCGTAGGGATCTCATCAGGTGAGTAACTATGACTTCATCCCTAGTCATGCAGCCAGACCATAGACATGAAAAAACACACATGTAAGCATCCAATACATATATCCAAAACATCATAAGTAAGGTAAATAGAGTAAGGGTTAGAATATAATCATATGTGAAATCAATGAATACATAAATATTAATCACAATCATCGTATGCTGATGGGTTAGTCCAATAATCATAAACATTTAATCATTAAAGAGATCTTGAAATCCTAGTTTTGAACAAGAAAGGAGAACATGAATAAAATCCATATATCAATCAGAGTATGAATATTAAGGCATCATAATCATCCCTACGGTCATTAGTCAAAATAACTCATTTATCCAAAAGTGATCATAGTCATAGAATAGAGAACACAAAGATTAATCACATAGATCTCTCATGTAACCACATATACGAAGATATTGAAATATCATCAATAAGTAGGTATGAATACATACCAAGGAATTAATTTTAATCAATATACCAGATAGCATCGATATGTTTATCATTGTCAAACATTAGATTATGAAGTTATTATTATTAAACTAATAAAATGGTTTAGACAAGTATCTCAATATCAGCTCCTAATGCATAATCATACTTACATCACTAAAAATACAACATAGAGGATCCTACATTATTCCGTAAACTCCAACAGATAAAGTCAAAAATATGCTATGTCTAGAGGGGTATTACAGCCTCCCCCCTTAGATTCGACTTACTCCTGGAAGTCGAAAAATACTAAACTCTGCATCATACATGGGTAGTAAATATTTATCTAATAAAATCACAAACATTCTTGTTCTAGAACACAAATAATAAATTAAATAATGCTCGCACAAGTAATTAAGATTAGGAAACATTCCTTTAAAATCTTTGTAAATCTCATCTTAACTTAGTATAGTTTTAACTTTTTTCTAACATAGGAAAACTCTAAAGAGATTACTATAATGTGTGAAACAACTATTTAGTTACATTCTTCATGCAAACAAGTTAGTCAAGAACACTCAAAAAGTCATCTTACTTTCTCAAAATCATTATTATTTTGCATTTTAAACCAATGCATAACCCCTAAGTGCACCATTTTACCCAATTTCACTTGAAAATAATATCAATGTGTTAACGTATAAACATGATTAACAAGTTGAATTGCTTACTTTCCTTTATAATATCAACTTTCCCATTTATTACAACTTATATAAAAGACAATAATCCATAATAAAGTCTTTGTTTCCAAGCAATCTCTATACAAAAGCATGACAACATCAATGTTTAACAAAGACGTGATAACCCACTCTATGACAATGAACACAAGTCTTATATACATAAATTAGTTATGAAATTACAAACATTTACACATCATATGGCTCATGAGTGATTACAATTCAAGAACATATTTTAACATTCCAAAATATAGCACGCAAATCTTAATCAAGAACAAGGGTCCCAAATTATTTGCTCTCTAATTCAACATTAGCAACACAAGGTCAATACAAAAATGCACTCATCAAAACATTAATATGGGAATCACTGCTTTCACAAGGGGAATACATTAGCACAAAAAAACATCACTATTACACATTTATTACTTTTTCAACCATGTAACTAAAACCTCATAGCTACTCAAATTTTCGCCCAATTACCATTTAGATCAACACATAGTTCTATAACCAATCTTTCAACAGACACAAAGAAAATCTCCTTCATGAAGCAAGGTTATTTCACATCATCAAAATATCTATGTTAAACATAGGAGAACATCCAATAACATAAGACACATATATGACATACATACTCACTACTTTACAATAATATAATTTGTAGCATCTTTTATAAATACATCTAGTACATATTGTTGATCCCTAATCAAGATCCCACCTGAGGTAGGGTAGTCTAGAAGCTTCACAAATGTGGGACAAATTGCACCTTGCGAAACAATCTCCAGGATTTTATAGAAGTTGGCTCTTCTCTTTGGTGTTTTTGGAAAGGGGGAAGAAAACTAAATAAAAACTAAGGCGATGCGCTAGAGATTTTGAAACCCTTTGAGTTTCCCGTTAGAAACAATAAGAACATAAGATTCCATAAATGAGCACAAAATGTAATAGACTCTTCATTGTTAGAAATAGAATATGATGGCAAGATCCTAAAAACAAGCCAAAACATTCATATCTTCCCGCAACAAGGACCCATTAAGGCTCGCAAGAAATGTTATTATTATCCCACTAAAACCACCACTCTAAAAGAATTTCGTTCACAAAATGGCATGGTATAACTTCACATTACAAACATTGAAAGGGTAATCAGACACGATCCAATAGTTTGTAAGTCTGTGATGAATTATAAGAACCTGAAATAACAAATAATAGTTATAGTCATTCAGTATTGACACGAAACCTTAAATCGTCCACAAAATAGAAGAAACACATAGTAAAAGCAAAAATGGGCATAGTCTAGTATGTCTCCTCTATTGATTATGTGCAAAATTACAAGGCTATGGTCTAAAAAATGAAACTGCGACTATTTTCTAAGTGTTCTTTTATATAGCGTACAAAATACTTCTAGAACCAAATTTCTAGATCTAACTGAACTACTTTTTTACGACGTGCTCATAGGTCTTTATAGAAAGAAATATCGAACCACATCTCAAAACATCATTGAGAAGGGGCCTTCATTTGTGCAATGTGGAAGAACTATCACGATGGTTTCTCCAGTTGTCTTAACACGTCGATCTTTGCATCATTATTCTTTCTTCACATGCATGGCATGGATTCCACTTGTGCTATTTGCAACATTTTCATTGTAATGAGGGAATAAATTTCCAATTCCACTCGCAGTGGTTCCTCATTTTTTTGTGCATGGAGACGATATCATATTTAGGCAAAATTGCCTTGGGATTCGCAATCGAATGCAAAAGTAGTATCTTGCCTTGGAGGAGGTGGCTCCCACCTTTTTAAAACATGCAATCACGGGTTGGTAACATGTCACAATGATAGAACTTGGAGAGGGAAAGCTTTGCGTGGAGGCATTTTAAATTCCATAGTGCTGACACATAGCAAGCTGGCAGGATTTCTTGAGCATTCGCCTTCATTCTGGTCTTCAAAAATCCACAGTGTCGATGTACGACACTCTCTGTAATGAGCGCATTTGGAAAGAGGCTCGCGGTTATGAAAACCTATTATCATAGTACCTTTTTGAAATTCTGCATAGTATCCTTAACCTAAGGATCTCCCTTAGATTGCCTTTGACTGAAATCTGCGGTAGACATATCTACAGATATAAGAATTTTGATCACAAGACAATATCCATACTCATAAAGGAAATCTAGCAGTCAGTAATTTTTTTCACTACTAGTCATCAAGTTAGAATACCACTCTGAGTCTTATTTGGGAAACTAATAATATTGCACTTCCATTAGATTATACTTAGAATAGCACTTCCATTAGATTATACTTTTTTACAATCAACTCAATCTCAACTTGTTGTATTCCAAAGTAGTTGCAGATCTCATTAAGAGGACAAGAAACACATGATTCCTATTATGACTCCTATTTCAAGCAATTCTTTCACTTTCAAGAAAGGTACATCCCATCCTTATCAAGACAAAGAAAGGTGATTTTCTTTTATTCATAAAATTTAGAAAAATAGCCATAAATTTATACAATACATCAATTTTATTATTCGACAAAAAATATTTTTCTTCTCAGATTACCTATTTAATCAATTTAATTAATGCATTATGCAAATTATTTATGATAAAACCTTGGGGATATAGGTCTTTTACCCAAGGGTTTTGTCTAATTAACATGCATGCTCTTTACACCAAAGACTACAATGACACATTTTTTTCGCCTAATAATTTAGTCCTTTTAGTGAATTCATTCCTCAAGAAGGGAGAGAGAGAGAAACACTTGTTTTACAACAAAATTTAACTCTTTCCTATCAATACACACTTCAAGAAGGTAGAGGAGAGAGAGATATACTTCAAACACTCGTCATCAACAATATCATATTCGTAAAATCACATAATTACTTTAAATTTTAGACATACATATATCACATATAAAGGGCTTCATTTACTTGTGTTTCTAATTTCTCATTTTGCAAAGGCATGAAAGTTCATTAGCTCTCCATACATTTTAGCACACAATGATTTCTTTTACCAACTCCTTTCATCCATTTGTCAAGAAATAATGGAAAACAAAGAGATAATTAGTTTTCAAATTTTAACCTGAACTTGATACAGAATTTCAATTCTTATCTAAGTACGAATCTCACAAAATATACTTCATTAACCATGTAACCAAAACGTTATCATTTCAAACCTACAAGAATATGAAAGCAAGTGCAACCTCTATCACCTCTTACTTAATGTTAGAATATAAAGACATTTCAATCTTGCTAAATGAGTCTGATCACTTATCAACTCTAGCTCATTTATAATTAATAGGCATATTATTGATAGTCACTTTATGGATCACACAAAAGAATATTAATTAGTATAAATAGTCAGGACATAACAAAATATGCAGTCAACTTAGCATTTATGGGCAATCCGAGTGCATAAAAATAAAAATCAGTTAGAATAGTATGATAGTCAAATTAAAAAGCACTCATAAGCACATGACATAACACCAAAATAATCAGGAGATCATTTTGGCAACTACCAACAACCAAAGTGCAAAACATACATATCCTAATACTTTGAGTTTTCGAGAATATGAGTTCTTTTAAAAACAAAGAATATGACACGAGGTATAAATGATGGATTTCAACTCACTAATATGTAACTATAATTTTAGAAAGACATTCATTTGAACACAATATTGATCATAGAATGCAAAACTCTAAAACATAAGTAACTTCTAAAGTATTACTCAATCATTGTAGAACATGTTGACTCTTGTAAAAACAATGTAGCATAAACACAAAGAGACGTAGTTTTCATATTTAGGATTCAAGTTTACTAACATAAAGATTAACATTTAAGAAGGAAACAACACAAAAAACTAAATGTTATGCATAGGTGAGCTACGAGTCCTAGAGTTCCCAGTGTGGCAACTTGGGCTCTAATACCATATATAACACCTCGTTAGGGAACCCAAGAAGAAACACTATTCTAACCCAAAGAATGATGCAAATGTTTTTTTTAAATGCAAATGCAAACTCTCCCAACACAAGTGCATAATTAACTTGACATTATTCATTCACAAATACTCAAGTGGAAAACAAAAGTACCAATGCATATCCTAAGTGTATATTTCATGAATGTAGTAGATCAAGTCCTCTCAGGGTTCCCTAAGATTGTTACTAGAAGCAACAGATAAAACATAACTAATCCTTCATCACTCAAAAATTATGCTGATACTATGGAAATGAACAACTAAGAGGGGGGGTGAATTAGTTGTTCCTAAACTCTTAAACTTCAAACCCTTATACCCCTAAAACCCTTAAACTTGTGCACCCTTAAATCCGATTTGATCAAATGAAATAATGAGCATGCAAGTACACACAATCAGAATCACATCCACACAAGTTGACACAAGATTTTTATCGTGGAAACCCTATTAGGGGAAAAACCACGGTAAGGTTGATTACCCACAATAAGCAAATACCTTGTTAGAAGTATAACTTATTACAATGTATATGGGGATTGCACATGCAATCAGGCTCACTGTCTAGAGCTCACTTCTCAAATGAAAAGTCTCGAGCTACACCCCTGAGGAAGGCTTGCTGCCTTACAGATTTGATCACTACAATGATCGATTAGACTCCAATCTAATAGGATTTAGTGAACTACTAAGAATGACAACACCAATGTCTGATTATAGGTCCTTACAAGCACACTTTGTAGATCCATGTTCAACCTCTTGTTGAAAACACTTCTGATTTCACTAAATTAGGCTCTTCCCTCTGCTAGCCACCTCTGACATCCACATTCACGACCCTGAACTTGAATTTGCCCTAATTATTCATTTTATACCAAGAACTAGGTTGGTAGGACCTAATTCATCATCTCTTCCAATCTATGGGCGAGATCTCTTGATTTGAATTCATCTATGACTACTTAATCTTGACCATATACTATAACCACCTTCTCGAGATCATAAATCTCCCAGATAACACATTTTGTACTTGTGCAACACGATTTACCAACTAGGTAGGCCAAGAACAAATGAAAGTATTATCATTGACCGAGAATTCAAACAATCAAGTTCTTTTGATCCATGTGGATCATCAATTCATTAAGCACATACCTCAAGACCATCTTACAACATCATGAAAAACACTCAGTCATTCAAATTCCTCGCAACCATTGGATTTGTCAACTCTTTTTCATCAAGCCCTGAAGAACAGTGTCATCAAGCAGTTGAGACAATAAGATTATGCCTTGCAGACCTCTGAAGTATAAACCCTTTGAGTTGAACATACCTAAGTATGTCCCAGACACACTCCTAAGTGCGCTCCATGAAATGTTTATTCTTTGAGCACACCGGGCCCTTTTATGGCTTCTTGTAGACACTGATTGTCACCTTTTTTGCCAATCAACTTCTGTAACTTGTTTACCTGTCCAAATCTTCATGTAACACTCTGAAACTTTGGGTGAACATGGTAAACACCTTCAACAACCTTCTTCTACGTGCGTGACTCCATATCTGTCATATCCGCTTCTCAAGAATACTCTGCTCCACTGGCTAACCTGAAACAGTTAAGTTAGCAATAACCATTTGCTTCTTCTTATCAATTCCTCTGCTACATTGACATCAATGCCAACACATTCATCTTCCAACTTTGCCAATTTGCCAACAAATTATTTACAGTGTGAAAAATGTTCAACATATCATCCATTAGATTCATTTGAAAGCTCAAACACAAATGTTCCTAAGTTATTCTTTTCTCCATATCATTTAAGACCATCACTCTATCTATTACTAACACAATAAGTTCCCTTTAAATATCAACATAAATTCCAAAGGAAATAACTTTACTTGTTATCTTTAATTGCCTTATTAAGAGTCCATTCACTAGTAAACCTTCATCATTAACCTCGTACACAGTAACCTTTTTTGAGATAACAATATACTCCATTTTAATCTAACATTATATCCTACTCGATAATAGATTATCTAATTTACATCAAGTAATATACGTATTAGTATTCCTCTAACACTTCTTTTTAAATCATATTCTATAACTTAACTTAGATTTATTCCAATTAACACACGTTCATATTACCTAACTATTCCAATTACACTCTATACAATAGTAACTCATCATTCCTATATACCATTCAAAGTCAAGCCAACTAATAATGTTGTTAGTTTCATACAACTAAAGTGTTGATCACTGTTAATGTTTGTAGCTTCAGTTGTATGATCATTAGAATATATATAATACATGTTGATTAATAATAATATAATATATATGTTATATTATTATTAATCGTATGCAATTTAATATTCAATATTAAATTATTGTATTATTCTTAATTAACAATTGATTGATGAAACATTATAAGATTGATTAAATTATAGCTAATGGGAAGAGGCATGTCATTTCTTATAAATAACAATGAATAGACATGTCTCTCCTAGCCTCATTCCAAATATAAATGAAAAAGAGATTGTTGCATTTGGAAAATACATATAACATAGAGTGATATTACATTTGTAGCTATCCTAAAAACTTAACATGGTATCAGAGCCAGACTGCAAATGTAAGAGAGTAGTTTGTTGATGGTGAATGTGTGACTGTCTTAGAAAATACAGTCTTAGTAAAGGGACCATATCTCACAATTCCACCGTTGGATTTTTCTGAATTTTGGATATGTTGGTGAAAAACAAATTTGGAAGAATATCACTGGAGTGATTGAAGAGATAGTATGGGGTTAAAAGGTTATGACGGACTGTGTACGGGTCTATGTGGATTTCCTGAAAGTGGCTTTCATTAAAAAGATATATGAATTTGTTATGATCGTGGTCAAGCATTTTTAAAAAAAAGAATATATTCAAGGAAGTGTGTCTCTTTATAGAAAAAATAAATAAAATAATTAATTATAGAGTTTCAACTCTCTTGGAGAAATCAAGTCATTTAACAAGAAGACATGAGTATTGTTCAGCGATATAAGAGTGAGAATTGTACATTGTGGGGAGAATAGTAACCAATGTTACATTTCCATTTGAACCATCCTTAGTGGAGAGTGAGAAAATGGTGATCATCCACTTTAGGTTGTCACTCTACATGAAGGTCGTCGACATGGCTAGCACGAATAACATTATGATCTCCTGCAGCGTGTCCTCCACAAACAACTTCAAAATTTGATGAGAGTTGATATTTCCTATATGGGGTCACCTTACAAAAGGAAATATTTGAAACTTAAGATAAGTATTCCATGTTTTATTAATGCATATGAATTATTGAGTTTGAAATTTATGCTATTGGCTAGTAAAATCTTGTATGCTTATATCTTTGGTATTTCCGTATGAGATAGTTCAGTTTATAAGCTATTTGTAATCTCTCTCTAACATACCTTCAGGACAGAAGCACTAGAAATTGTTTTTAGAGGGAGTCTGAATCTTCAGAGGTAAATTTGGACGAGGAGCTAAGAAGATTGATATTAGACTCAGAGGGAGTCTGACAGTTCATCTTAAGCAATCTTGGATAATCAACAGATTAATATCTTCTCAATGAGTTCTCTATGAGAGAAGTTCGAGGTGAAATCCCTTGTTTTCACCCTCTGCATTGAGGCATGATGGATGTCATGTGTGTGACTCTATATTTTTAATGGGCCTGCCCCCTGTGTACATCATGAGGAAGTGACGACTTCCAAATGATTATCACTTGTATTTGTAAGAGTTATTGAAAGGTGGCGATCTTACAATAACTTGACCTTCTATTGTGATAGACATCTTGTGATGGCTGAAATAGATCATAATAGATTGAACTTGTGGATAGAATCGCCAATTGAGGCAATCCAGATTAAAGCTCATGAGTTTGTGGATAGAATCGTCGATGGAGGAAATCCACACGAGAGCTTGTGGATAGAATCGCCGATTGAGGCAATCCACCCGGGAACTTGTGGATAGAATTGCCGATTGAGGCAATCCACATTAAAGCTCGTGAGTTTGTGGATAGAATCGTTGATGGAGGCAATCCACACGAGAGCTTGTGGATAGAATCACCGATTGAGGCAATCCACCTGGGAACTTGTGGATAGAATCGCCGATTGAGGCAATCCACATTAAAGCTCGTGAGTTTGTGGATAGAAT
>MU223234.1:103923-124553 GCA_018584345.1 Thuja plicata | reverse complement strand
ATTATTCTTAATTAACAATTGATTGATGAAACATTATAAGATTGATTAAATTATAGTTAATGGGAAGAGGCATGTCATTTCTTATAAATAACAATGAATAGACATGTCCCATGAAGAGACATGTCTCTCCTAGCCTCATTCCAAATATAAATAAAAGAGAGATTGTTGCATTTGGAAAATACATATAACATAGAGTGGTATTACATTTGCAGCTATCCTAAAAACTTAACAATCACAATGCATACATAAAACATCAAACATAGGTTTCTTAGTGCCAGATTAATACATGAAATCATTTCCATAAAATTCATCTAGGATCTTAACCATTCGCTAGGCATCTAGCAATATGAACAATTTACAAGAATCCTTTTGACAATTTCACTTCAATCATTAAGATAGATAATCTATGTCCTTTATTTTCTACTCATTCCATAAGAGCGTTTAAACAAAATGATACATGCATTCTTCTAGATCCATTGTTTACATTTACCTTAGAAATCTAACAAGGCATTCATCATTAGTCTAAATTTACCCATAACATATATAAACATTTCTTCTATTTCATATTATATCATTTGAATTTCAACATATTCAATTTCCCCTTTTTTCACCTAGAACTACCCCTTACATTGCTTTCAAATGGAATTACATCAATATTACATTAATATACCTAAATACATTAATATGCCATGATTACATCAAACTCCTTCTAGGAGTATACAAATACATAATTGTATATACAATAATACATGATACAAAGCACAAGATCAAGTCCTCAAAGTTGTAATTCAGAAAGAAATAAATGCAACGTTCATCCAAACAAACACGAACGTCGATACAAAAAGATTAACCACCCAACCAAGTGGAACCCGTAGGCCCACTCCCCCGAGCTAGGAGATAGAGACCAAGGCCCACACAAGCATAAACAACCAAGGACGTACACAAGGTACTAAAACCCTTCCCAAAACATGATGCAGGAGCATCAAGAACACTCTGAAGCACCATGACCATTTTTTATCAAATCAATGTAATAAGGCCAATATGAGTCCATTCTATTATTTTTGAGGTCAAATAAGGTTATATTGTTCATTTGGATCAAATTGTAAGGCCATTGAGCCATTTTGTAATCATTAGGCCAACTAGGCCTGAGTTGGTCAAACAGGGTCAAAGGTTGTAAACTTGCCTAATGACGGTAGGAATGATGTAAATCGAGTCTAAAGGTCATTTTTGACATGTTTGAAAGGTTTTAGAAGGGGTTTTGAGTGAGTTGGTCAAGTTTCACATTAATTGTCAAAAATTGTCAATTTGCAATAAAAGTTGCTAAGCAACTTTTCTTGCAAATCTATTGCTAATGGATGTCAGACTGCGGTTTTGAACACCCATATGGTGTAAGGGTGTCCACAAAAGTCCATTTTTGATGATCAAAGATCCATGTGTCAAGTTTTAGGAGAAAGGTCAAAAGTTGCCACTATGTTGTCAATGGCAAAATTAGCAAAATTACAAACAAATGTGGTTAAGGACAGTTTGGGTCGGTTCCAACCAACCAACCAAATTTTTATGAGTCTATATAAGTTGTTCCCATCGGGCATATGACAGGGATGCACTTTACAAGAAGATCAATGAATAAAAAGATGACTGTTCACAATTTTAACTGTTTTCCTGTGACAGTCACTTATTTGCTGCTCAGAGATTCCCATTGAATAGCATTCGATTTGATTGGATCCCAAATCTATGGGAAGTTGAAATATAATGAATTTACTTAGTTTTAGAGTTGATTTGAGCAACTTCCGTGGTGTGAGATGAAAGTATGAGATGGATCTTTCAAAACTGTCATAAAACCCTCCAACTCAAGGGTTTGTTGATTAAATGATTCATTGCGCTTGATTGAACCATTGGAAAAATCTGAATCTCTGGAATTTATTAGTATTTTGAATGCCCTTTCTGATGGTCTTGGTCTCAGACCAGATGGTTGTGTCTATGGGGAGAAAATGGATGCCCTAGCAGGAATTGCTGTATAAGTTTTATTGACTGTGACAATTTATTGCAAAGTTTGGATTAATTACAGACATGTTTGAGATTTCCAAATGGTTCATGGGATTGAATTAGGTTGAAATTGATCTAATATTCATTTTCAAATACATGACAAAGAGTATATCATATTTATTGAGCTCTGTTCCTAAGGACACTGTCCAGACAGTCCAGTTTTGGTGACTGCAGATTTGAGCATTTTTAATTGCTTGTAGGTACTACAAGGGTTCTCTATGTTAGGTGTTGGAAGGACAAAAGGGAATGGATCCAACAATTCTTTTCCAATTGGAAGATGCTCTGTTCTTATCTCTGTTTTAGGAGGTTGTTGATCAGACAGCAAGGTAGTAAGTTGACAGTCCCTGGATGATGGTGACTTGTTTGCAATCGTGTATCATCCCATGGAGACTGTGTTACAATATAATGATATTTGATAAAAGGATAGCTTGTGAAGGGAATTGTTGAGGCGCCATAGAGCCCATTCATGTTTTTGATCTGTTACAACAGAGATGGTTTGTATCCTGGCAGACAGTACGTTGTATGACAGTGATAGTTTGAGTTCATTTAATGATGGTAGAACCCTATGGGGAGTTGGATCATTGAATTTGTTGTAAAACCTTGTTTGTGACCCTCATACAAGCCAGGGTCATGGGTAGGTTATTTCATGGTTGAAAGATTGTTAATAAGTTTGTATTGTGAAAGTTGTGATCAGTCATTGAAGGTGAAGGCCTAATGTCCCTAGCTCTGATTTGTGAATCAGTTTTAACAGTAAGAAGCCCCTGATTTCTTAAAGATGTCAAAGCATAAAGAAGCCATGTTAAGGTGTAATTGCAAACTTTTGATCAAGAATGAGAAGGATGTTGTGTGTTGAACCTTGGGTCTCTAGTAGTGAATATCAAGTGAAGGGAGTAAAGAAACTTGTTAGATACCTCATTGTCAGATTATGGATCTTAAATTGAGTTTGGGTCAGTAGCACCCTTGGGATTTGTGTTTGTGTTGGATGCTCTGCGTCACATTGACCAATAAAGGATGTACTGACAGTTGTCGAATGTCAGTGATCTCAAATAGAAACTGCTAAAGCAACAAGTTTAGCTAAGCATAAACTTCTCTCGGCAGTTAACACCTATGTGATGCAAATAAGTTTTCTTCTGAACTTAGGAACATTGTCTCTTTATTTTTTTCCTAAGTTACCAGATTTGCTCAGCCGACCTGGAATTCAGGGTTTGATTCGGTCAAAATTCGAATTCGATTCGAATTCGGTTCACATTCGATTTTTAACTGAGACATTTGCTTCAAATTCGGTCATCAGGACCCTGTGCGAATTTGGGGCAAATTTAACCGAATTTTTACACACCCGCATGGGCCCGGACGGAATCTGGAGCAAATTAGGCGTGAATTTGAGTGGCTGTCGGTCTTATTGACTTTTCAATGACCGTTTTTTACATTTTGTGACAAGTTCAACCCTAAATGTTTATCGTTTTAAGTTTTAACGCATTCTGCTTTATACGGCATTCTTATCATATGCATTCTTCATACGAGATTCTGCAACGGAATTCTTCATACACCAGTCGTCCCAGCAGCGGCAGTCAATCTATGCATTTTGTTATGTCATTTGAACTAAAACAACAATATATGTGGCGGTGTATTTTGCTATGTTGCTTTATTATTGGCATAGTAATGTATGAACTTATTTGCTGCTGCATATGTTTACATATATATATATATATATATATTTAAAAAAAAAATCTTGTACAGACGAACCAAAAAAGAATCGAACCCAGCCCAAAAAAAAATTGGACGAATTTCGAACCCGAATCTCGAACCCGCATCCGAACCGGCAACTTAGTTTTTTTCTTAAGAATGACTTAAATAAAAGAGGAAAGTCAACAAAATTTATCTTTTGTTTCTTATCAGCTTGCAGAAATACCTCAGCATTGGAAGATTATTTTTAAGGGGTTAGGAGGGCGTGGCTTTCTAGCTGGACCTCCAGGTATATCTCCTTCAGTTCTAAGTCAATATGTGGTTAAGGGAGTTGGTTCAGCATATTGAAATCTTAAACCAGTGGGTTGACCAGTAGTGTGAAAGTCATAACGTGCCTATAAAATGAAGCCCCTAATCAGGGAGAGAGCAGAGGAGCAGAGTGGTGCATAGTGAAGATGTGACAAGTTTCATAGAATCATCTAAATGTCAAGAGTTCAAATATACATGAAGAATAAGAAGAAATGAATGCTTTGAGTACAATCATATAGGACATACTCATTTAGGGGCAGCTGGAAAATAACAAAAATTCCACACTCAGATCAATTCATCAAGTTATAGACAAAAAAGTGCAGGATGACCATCCAAACCCCAGAAAAAATATAAATCTACTGTTAGTTAAAATAAAGTTATAAATGATACAGGTTATGAACCTTTTAGTTTCATAAAGGCGTGATTAAGAAGGCAATTTTGTATCAAATATTCTACAACAAAAAGATTTTGAAAGATGAAAAATTGACAGTTAAAGAGACCTAAACTGTTGATCTGTCATTTTTTGGTTTTGATTCAACTTCTGGTTTGCTTATGAACGGGCGGGGTCTACCCATAGATAGCCTATTTATGAATGAAATTTCTGATTTGATCATGAATGGACAGGGTCTACTCCTAGATAGCCCACTTATGAACTATGATAGAAATAATGACCTGTCTGAAACAGACAAGTATAGAACTATCTAAACAAGAGTTATACTCATTTTACTTGCCCTAAAATTTCGAAGTATGAAGAGAACTAAATTCATTTGACAGAAGATAAAGTGTAATATTGAAATTGCATGTCAATGCAACTATTGAATAACATGAGACCTTTTAGCACAAAAAAAATCAACTTGCAAGAAAATATATATGGCATTGTCTAACATTCCAATCTTTGAACAGAAGTAAGTTTATGCGAATAAGAAACATACTATTTAGTAATTAGAATGGAATCTAAAATTAAAGACACAACTTCATAGAATGGAAAAGAAACATACAAGAGTGACTAACACATCTATCAATCTCGAAGGAATATGAATTGTACTCATTTAGAATTAATAAAAGCACCACTATTTACAAAGTCTATTGATTTTTCCCTTTGACCAACATCATTCAGCCACTGGAGTATCTTAACAGTTGCATCACATGGAGCACAGCCTTGTTTCTTCATATGATCCATCAACAAAAAAGTTTTCTCCAAGTCATGTATTTTGCGGAACCCACAAAATAATGTGTTATATGTGATAACATTTGGAACCAACCCCCTTGTTCTCATTTCATTTAACATTGAGAAAGCAGTCTCGAGTTTGTCTTCTTTGGACAAAGCGTCAATCATTGCGGTATAAGTTACAACATTTGGAGTAAGGCCAACCATTTTCATGTTTTCAAAAAGCTTTAGAGCCTTTTCCATTTCACCAGATTTGCAGTGAGCATCAATCAAAACAGTATAGCTGACCACATCAGGAGCCAAGCCTTCAGCTATGCTTTTATTTATCAGTGAATGTGCACTAGAAAGATCACCTGTCTTACACAGACCATCAACAATCGTGGTGAATGTTACTTCATCAGGTTTCAACCCCATCATTATCATTTCCTTTAAAATTTGCAATGATCTTTTCATGTGTCCCATCCTACAGAATGCACAAATCAGAATAGTATATGTTACCACATTGGGAAGGCAGCCCATGTTTTTCATCTGAGACATAAGAATATATGCTTCACTTTCCCTTTTACTCCGGCATAAACCAGTAATCAGAGAGTTGTACGTAACAACATCTGGAGAGCAGCCTTTTCTTACCATCTCTTTCAACAACTTTTCAGCCTTTTCCACCTCATGTGATTCACTTAGACTGCATATCAAAGAATTATGAGTAATCACATTTGGCTGCAAACCCTTTCTGGACATGTTAAGAAAACAATCCCAAGCCTTGTCCATTCGGCCATCTTTACACAATCCATCTATAACTGCACTATAAGTCACTTCATCAGGAAAAGGACCAAACTCCAACATTTTTACAAACATATCGTAGGCTTCATCTGTTTTACCAGCCTTGTAAAATCCATCTATGAGGTTAGTATAAGTATAAATGTCAGGAAAGTAACCATCTTGTATGATTTTGGCTACTAATTCTATAGCTGCTTCTACTCTTCCAACTTTGCAGAGACCATCTATCAGGGTGGAATATGTAACAATATCTGGAGAATAATGAGTATTTCTCATCCTCTCCAATAATCTCAGAGCTTCATCTTCCATATCAACTTGGCAGAGACCATTAATTAGGGTATTATATGTAACATTATCAGGACAAAGGCCATCTTGTATCATTTCAGCTACTAATTTCAAAGCTTCAACTATCCTACCTTTCTTGCAGAGACCGTCGATTAGGGTGCTGTATGTAATAATATCTGGAAAACAATGGGTGTTCCTCATTTTGAACAAGAGTTCATGTGCTTCCTCAATACGACCCCATTTACACACAGCCTTCATAAGGATGCTATAAGTGATAACATCTGGATATATTTGCATCTCTTTCATTTCAGCAAGAAGCACATTGATTTTTCCAAAATCACCAACATGGCCAAGACCACCCAAAAGCATACTGCATGTTATGACATCCAGAGGAAGCCCTTTACTTATGGCTAAATGGAAACAATCCCAAGCCTTGTTTGTGTTGCCCGATTTACAGAAGGCATTAATGGATTTATTGAATTGCACAATACTAGAGGTAGGAGAGATGTTCTGTAAAAACTTCTCAGCGAGTGCGGGGTTGGGGTTTTTTGATGAGAAAGAAAGAGGGCGAATTAAGTATGAAAACGAATAAAATAAGTCCATTGCAGTGGTTACCTGTTTGAAGATTGGGCATCGCCATTGCATCGAGATGTCGGTGGGACAGGAGAGCAGAGAAGAAATTGCAGAGCTAATAAACCCCAGCTATCTGGCGTGGCCTTCAAATACTTCTCCAAAAAATGTTTACCTCTAGGTATTTTCTCTTCAATTCTCCTTCACTTTTAACAAACATGTAATAAGCTTACAGCTTTGGAATAAACTAAAACTGAAAATTTTAGTCCAATTTTTGAAAAAGAAATGATCCATTTTCCAATCAAAGAGAAATTGCTTATAAATTGACTATTCAAACTTTAGATGTCTATGAAAAAAATAATTTTGTATAAGTACTTTTAAAAATTCTAATAAAATATTTTGAACAAGATCAAATTTATCAATCGAAAGTGTTTTCTTAATGTAAATTGTAATTATTATGTTTGTCCACAATCATTTTCACCTCAGCACGTAAATGAAACTTGATTATTTTACCTCAAGTTCAAGATTAGGAAAACCCTCCGACTCCAAATAAAAAATCTCTAGAAAAGGATGTCCATTTGGATCCTTCTTTGTTGAACCATCAAAATATAGATATATTTGAACAAGAACCTTAGATCTCCAAATCAGATTTGGAGTTTTCAAACATTTTGAAGATGATTAAAAGCAAGGTAAATGAAATTCTTGAAAAAGTTGAGAGAGATCTTTTTGAAAAGATTGCAGATGAAATTTTGGTTGAAAATTTTGAGTATGATTTTTCTTGTCCATTATCCATCTCCCAAAGAGAAATGGAAGAAATAAAAGTTACTTGTACTCTACCATCTGAGGGAAACAAGTGATTGAAAACTAAGAAGACTCAAGAACAGATTCAAGCTAGGATATAGCTTAACCTTGAAAAATTCTTAAGACCAAAGAGGGCTCATCACTCTCCTCAAAGACAATGAGGATCCTTTCATGGAATGTTAGAAGAATTTCTTAATTAAGTGTTTGATTGATTCCAATGGGCTAGACTTAGTTCTTCTTTAGGAGATCGACTAAACTTTCTATTGAACAAATTAATTCTATCTTTTCAAAATGGTTGAAATGAAAATTTTATTCTCAATGGTTGATGGTTCTTTTTGTGGGTTGGTTGTTCTTTGGGATGGGAAAAAGATCAAGGTTGAATCAATGATTAGTACAAACTAGTGAGTTCTTATAAAAGAAGAGAATTCACAATCATGCTTCTAGGTGTTTAATATCTATATTTCAAAATCTACAACCAATAAAAATAATTATGGAATTCTATATTTGTTGTTCTCTTAAATCTAAGAGAAGAAAAATGATCTTGTGAGGTGATTTTAATGCAATTTTGTTCTTGGAGGAAAAGTTAGGAGGAATTATTCCTCCTATTAAAATAATGGAAGATGTTAACCAATTTGTGAATGATAATTCCTTGTTTGATTGTCTTCCTAAGAATGGTAAGTTCACATGGACTAATAGGAGGAAAGACATTCACCTTATAGTAGTAAGAATGGGTAGATTTTTCCCATCTCCAAATTGACTATTGGAGGATTTTCAATTGCATTCAATGATTCTTCCATTTTAGGCTCCTTTACAAACTAGAAGGAAAATCCTTTTCATTACAAGATATCTTTCAAATTTGAGGTCATGTAAATGTTGATGCTAAAATTTGCATTTTGGTAAGGTAACAACCCTTGTGAGAAGTTCTCTAATAGGGGGGCTTATTTTGCGCATTACTAAATGAACTCTGGGATTTTAGAAGATGGACCTTCCTCTACTTTCTATTTTGGAGGAAAACGGGAAAGGAATAACAATGAAAGTAAATTTATGTAAGGTGATACATCAAAATGATATTGGTAAAACACTTCAATACTAACAACAACACGCCAACACAACAACATATTAAACAAACCAAAGAAAGAGTTCTAGACATGATCTCATAGCTTCTATAATAATGATCTATTGCAAAAGCCTTAAATACTAGTAGTATAGATTAAATTCACAATGATAAAGAGTATAATAAGCATATTAGCCATAGAATATGCAATAAGTATCAAAAGGCCACTAATAGAGTCAATCATATAGTCTTCTATTAAGGATAGAAACAAAATACACTAATATACAAATGAAATAAAGAAACTACAATTATTTGATTTTAGAGTTTCGTATTAAAAAGTGCCAACAGAAAAATAGAGCCCAACTCTCTATTTATAACACATGGGGAGAGTCTTTCCTCAAAAAATATAATGCCCACTATGGTTTAGAGGAGTAAATGCAACTGCCTCCTATCCTCCTCGGACTCTACTAAAGATGATGGGTTGACCTCCAAAATGAACTGTCACTAGAAAAACATGGCTCGACTAGAAAACAAAGCCACGAATTAGAAGATCACCAAATTGTGCCTTGTAGGAATAAAAAAGAAGAGGAGACATGGGCCTGTGTAGGTACAAAACAAATCGAGTGTGACAACACTAAGAAAGTGATTTTTGATTAAGGAAACTAGTGTATTAATTATCTATGGGGGTCATCGAACAACCCACAAAGAGAAAGCATGAGCATGAGAATTTCAGAGGAAAAGGGGAATACCATGGGTGAACCTAGAGGGAGACAATAGAAAAATGTAAGGTGATGCACCCGGGTGATGAGAGAGAGAGAGAGAGAGAGAGAGAGAGAGAGAGAGAGAGAGAGAGACACACAANGAGGAGAGAGAGAGAGAGAGAGAGAGAGAGAGAGAGAGAGAGAGAGAGAGTCACACAACCAAAAAGGGATCCCACATTTAGAGTGACATATGAAATATAAGGCTCACACAACTTATAGAAGTAGAAGGATCTACAGATTGGTGACTGTAGGGGCCTTCACCTGCAAAGAGCTAAACTCATAACTCTGGATATCAATCAATATTGTAGGTCACAAGAGATGAAATTCCATTACAAATTTTCTATAGAAACTTGGAAAGGGACACATTCCTCTTCTAATGATTGAACCAATCCCTACAGGAAAACAATAGCCTAATCAAGCTCGAACATTTTCCTGGATGAAGTGTTGGTCAACGCTCCCAAGGCAGACTCTATGTTGAGGTTTAATTTGACTAGAGGCCACAGGACATTCTCAACTTTTGAGGTGTGGGAGGAGATCTTAGACCTCGTAAAATCAAATGATCTTGTTGTTTTTTAGCCAAGAACCATTGGATATGGGCCTCTTTGATCACTCTTTCATCTGCAGAAAAAAGGGGTAGGAGTCCCTACTACATAAATTCTTCAAAAAGGGTTTTCATATCTACCATTTGGATTCCAAGAGCCTGAAGATGTACTTTTCCTTGTAGAGAAGCCTCATGTTGAACTATGTATTCATTGGCCTTCTTCACTGCATCTTTTTGATCCAGGATTCCTAATGCCAATAGGGCATTAGATGATGCCACAGACAATTTCTCAATTAGATTCTTTGAATCACTCACCCTTGGGATGACCTCTTGCAAAGTTTGGTCGATCAAACTGCCTATGTCAATGCTCATTTTTTTAGCATCATAACAGAATCTCAAGGTATGCACCAACAAACCTATTTAATTATTTATCTTCCCCTAAAAATAAGTGTATAGTTATTGTAGGACTGGGAGAAGGTCACCATGAGCTTTTTGGATATGTTGTCTTGGGAGCTAGCATTGCAATTGTTGGTCGTTGTGGACAACTTTATCATGGAGGCTATTGATCTTTACTAAAGCATCTACTAATTCTTTGTGTAGTTGCTCCAACTCCTGATTCTTTACCTATAGTGTTTCCTTTATTGTATGCTTCTCTCTTTTTTTGTCAGGTCACTCTTGAACTTCTCAAAGCCTACATTCTCATGTGGCTTCCTTCTATTGTAATTTTTGTTTTCTTAGAGACAATGCTTGGTGTGTTCCTTTAAATTGGGCCTTAGCCAATTTCGCTTTCCCTTTTTTAGTGATCTCACACGCTAGGGCATTATCTAAACCCTTTGAACTCTTTCCCTCTTTAGAGTGGCTTCCCTTATTCTCCTTGTTGATTCAGTTTGAATGACAACCACATTTTGCTAGAGCTATTTTATTTCTTCATTCCTTGACCTAGGAAAGTATCAAGATCATTCATCTCTCTTCATTTATATTTGAAGGATGCAATAAGGGTTTGGTGTGCTTTCCTAATTGCTTCATAGGTTGCCTCGAGTATGTGAAGCCTTTCCTGTATTTTCTTCTTTTCCTCTCGCTCTACAAGAAGAGAAGCATCATTCTTTCTTGTTTCTCCTTCTTGAGTCTGGAGTTCTATATTTTGAGCCACTTAATATTAACCTTGAGTCTATCCACATTTGTAACCACACTTTCAAATTCCCTCTGCATCTTTTCCATCTTGCAGCCTTTCCTTAGGAAATTGAAAGTAACCACCCTCTGTGATTCCTCTAGGAACTCCACCTTGTCTTGTGGGAAGGCACTGCTCATATTAACTCCAATAGTATGCACTATATAATCTTCAATTCTCATCTGACCCTCTTTCTTTTGAACATTTGGAGTCATTAATGCTAACATAAATACCTCTTTTTTATCATCGTACTGTAGAAATTATGGAAATGAACAACTAAGAGGGGGGTGTGAATTAGTTGTTCCTAAAACTTCAAACTCCAAGTCCTTAGTTCTTAAAACCTTTAAGCTCAAGTACCCTTAATTTTGATCCGATTGAATGAAATATGAAATATGCATACATACACAAATCAAAATATCATCCACACAATTAGACACAAGATTTTTATCATAGAAACTATTCAGGCTCACTTCCTAGAGTTCATTGCTCAGATAAAAATCCTCAGGCTACAACCTTGAGGAAGGCTCACTGCCTTACGATCCGATCATTATAATGATCTAGAAAAAATTTGTGAACTGTGTAAGTGACATCTACCTTATGTTTGATACAACTCCAATATAGCATAATGAATATATTTGTTCAATCCCTTTTTGAAACACTTTTGATCCCCTCTAAATCATTATCTTTCTCTTCCAGAAACCTCTAACTTCCACATCCATGATCCACACCTTGAATTTTCCCTAATTCATCATCTTATACCAAGAACTAGGTTGACAAAACCTAATTCACCATCTCTCCAAATCAACACACCAAATCTCTTGATTCGAATCCATCTCCGACTGCCAAATCATAGAGACGGCCTAAAACCATTACCTCAAGATCATAAATCTCCTAGATTTCATGATTTACCACTTGTGCAATATGATTTACCAACTAAGTCGCCCAAGAACAAAAATAATAATAATATTATTATTATTGACCTAAAAATCCCACCAATCTAATCCTTCTAATTTATGTGTATCACCAAACCATCAAGCACATACTTCAAGAACATCCTATAGCATCATGATAAACATTTAAACAATAAAATCCACCATATCCATTGGATTTTCTAGCTCTTTTCCACCAAACTTGAAGAACATTGTCAACATGTCTCTGAGAAAATAAGATTATGCCTTGCGGACTTCTGAAGTACAAACCCTGTGAATTGAAGACACCTGAGAAAGTACCAAATATACTCCTAGGTTTTCTCCAATAAATTTCAACCTTATTGTACACATCAAACCATTTTTTGTCTTCCTATTAACATAGTCTATCACCATGTCTATCTGTCACCTTCTGCAACCTGGTTACCTCTCCAAATCATCATGAAACCTTTTGTAAATTAGGGTGAACATAATAAACACCTTCATCATCCTTCCTCTACATGCACAACATCATCTATGCAATATCCGCTTCTCACCAGACCTTTTAACATTTTTCTCCACTAGCTAACCTACAATAGTTAATGTTAGAAATAAGCAAATAACTCTTCTGATAACTTCTTATAATCAATCCTTCTACTATGTTGATATCAATGCCAACACATGTATCTTCCAACTTTTCCAATATTCCAACAATCTCCCCCCTTGGCATTGATTGCAATATGTGATGTGAAAGATAAGTAATACAATTAGAAACCAACAATCTCACTCTTAGAAAGATAATCAATAGTACTACCAGCAATATCCATAGTTATCTTTCAGATCTTCTCTTGACACTTCTCTTCTTTGATTGTTTTAGGTACACATAATGGTTATTCAACCTTTTTTAGTTGTTTGATTTGATGCTTTTCTTGATATTCATTCGAAAAGGCTTCATTTGTAGGATTGATGACATCACAATGACTTCAAATTCTTGCAATTTCTAAACTTGTACCATTCACTTTCTTTAACATGGCTGCTCCTTGGGCCTTTGGAGAGGAAGGCAGACTATCTACCTCAATGTAGTCAATTTTTGAGCATGCCTCAATAATTTCCATGGGTTTGGAGAGAACTACAAGCCTTCTGTGAACTTAATGAAATCCTCTTAATCTTCTAGATCTTTATTCATTTGGATAGCCCTTCTTTGAAATATGATAGTGTATACCTACGCACTTTTCCCTTCTCTCTCTTAAAATAATTGCCCTTTCATTGATTTTTCTTCTCTATGAAATATTGGGTAAAAAGGTTTCTTAATCATTTTTTGAATTGTTCTTTTGAACTAATTGGAGCTTATTTTTTAAACCGAGGAATGTGAGATACTTTCAAACCAAAGTTAAAGCATGCTTTTTCATTCTTAATCTAGCAAAGAAATTTTTTTTTCACTCTATGAATATTATTTCGTAGATATTCCTACCAATTTGCCAAAAATTGGTCAAGCTTTTCCATGTCTACCTTTCCCTCAAATGATGGAGTTTTGATTTTTTCTTCATTTCCAAATTGGAGTGTCTTTGTTTAACTAATTTTACCATGGTATTTCTCTTCTTCTTTATGGGATTCCCACTTGCTAGGGGTGTCTTACAATGATCTCAACTTACCTATGATGCTTTTAGTTTTAGCATCTCCATAGAATTGGATATGCTTGGTATATTTACTTGAAGCTTGAGAAACCTTGCTTCCATATCAAGAGGTTTTGCATTTGTTTCCATGCTACTCAAATTTTTCTTCCAATCATAGGATTTAAAATATATTTGGAAAGGCAATAAATTTTTCCATGCACTACTAATTTTTCTGATGTCTGATTGTTTCCAAATGTTCTAACAAAATATGAGTCAGAGGTTTCACGTTTCTACATATAACTCTTTTATAATGAAGCCCTTTCCAGTGTTTGGAGCTATCATTGTGATCAAAATACCTACTTCTCATTGTTCTCGTGGTATAGCTCATGTATCTTGTCCTGCAATAAAACCTGTACTAGGTTTTGGTTTGCCATGCAATTGTTGAATACATAAGGCAAACCTGTGAGGATGCACACACCATATAAAATTATGACATCAAAATGGTGCATGGGTCTGTACACACAATGTAGATGACCTATACTTTATTAGAAACCTTCTATGAAACATTGTAATAAATATGATATGCACAATTTTATGGAGTAGACAATTCAACTACATCAAGGCCTAATTTTTTGGTTTCTTGCAACGTTTTTGGCCATTGGAAAACAACTAGTCAACAAGAATACCCAAAGTGTTTTCAATGTACAAACTAGACTTGTACATGTCAAATGTATGTGAAAGTATACTTTTGTATCAAATATGTAGAGCCAACGTTGTGCCAAACATAAGGATATACCCAAAGTGCTCTATATTTACAAATTACAGTTAAGACATGTTGAATGTATGTGGAATTATCCTTTTGTAAGAAATGTGAATATAAACACAACATCTAATTTAGAATACACTTGGCATGTTATGCTTCTACTGAAAGTGAAATGCTTATTTTTTAGTAAAACAAGTTTGAGTTGTCAACTTCAGCAAATAGTACAAGAGAATGAAATCACACATTTCTTAGTTAGATAGTTGAAGCTTCAACAAAAAATAAAGAAGATTGGTACTATGTATTTCCTACAATCGATCCATTTCAAGCTTTAAATAACCCCTTTCTACAACAAACACCCTTTGTACGAAAGTTTAGTTTTCCCCTCTTTCCTAGGTTCATGTTGCACTTTAACCACCATACATCCTCAGAAAACTCCCATTTTTGGAGGGAATCATTCCCAAGTTGAAGGAAGTAATTTAAGCATGTCGGGAAACACTATTGATAGCCTCTCCTCCAACCATCCACTTCTAACACAATATCCAAGTTCATGAATAATCTATGTTACCATAAATGTTGTATATTTTCGCATGCTCACATGTCTCCATATTGTAGTAATACCTTAACTACAACTGATACAAAGAATTTTATAAATATGGTAAGACTATTGCAAATATTGTGCCTGCATAGGAGGTGCAAAATCATTGGTGCAACCAAGGACAGGAGGAACCTCAAAGAAGTTATTCCAATCCTTGCGGCAAGAGACACACAACAAAAGTAACACAAATTATGGATAGATTTACAAGATATTCCTTCTTATTATCATCCAAAAATCAAGTACAATGGATGTAAAACATGCAATTTTATGTGGTTATCAAAAATTAACAAGAGATGGGGGAGCAAGTAGGAGCTGGAGGAGGCATTCAAGTTGGAGGGAATTTGAAATCCTGCGATGGCAGGAAATGCGGTGCTGGAGAAATCCTGGCATATGCAACTGTGGGAGACCAGCAGAAAGTGGGAGGATCATCAGGGGAGGGCTCCACTAAATATTTAGATGAAGACAAGGACCCTCATTCCCGAGGTGGTGGGCCAGAAAAAACTTCAAATGAAGGTAAGAGTTCTCTATCCGGTACAAATGATTATGCTTCAAACATAAATTAGTCTAAAGGTAGCTGGTCGTCATTATTTGGGATTAAACCAATAGGAAAATCCTCTTTCCCAAGTATCAACAACATTTCAGAGCCTAGTAAGGGCTATTTTGGTATTTCCCTTCCTGATCCCCTTTTGGACCATATTGTATCCAATATGGCTCTCACACTGGCACATAAATTCACAGGGATAAGACCTAACATTGAGCTTGTCGGAGATTTTACTTATCGCAAATGGAAACTTAAGGGACAAGTAGATATTGCAACAATGTCGAAAGGGTTTTTCTCATTTATTTTTTCAAATTTGGAAGATCTATCAAAAGTGCTATGTGGAGGACCCTGGATGTTCGGCAAATCATCTCTGGAACTTCAAAAATGGGTTACAAATCTGGATCTGAATGCAGATATTTTTGATACCACCCCTTTTTGGGTGAGATTACCTAGTCTCCCAATGGAATACTGACGTGAGGATGTCTTTACTGGTCTGGCGAGTGCTTTTGGAGAACTCCTATCGATAGATCTAATGATAGCTATCAAATCTAGAATGGTCTATGCTATAATCTATGTGAATATACACCAAAATACGAATTTGCCTGAGGTCATCACTATCAACTCAAAGTTGGGAAAGCATATTCAAGTTGTTGAATATGAATTGGTTCCTTTTGCTTTTTTTTCTTGCAAAAAAGTCGGTCACTGGGCTAAACATTGTCCATTAAAAAAACAAAAAGAAAAGGAAGGAAATAAGAGGGAACCAAAAAGAGTATGGAAGCATAAAACCAATCCGAATGAAAAATCCATTGGGAACCCAGATCCTCGACTGCAGGATACAATACTAAGGGAATAGTTAACAATGATTTAGAGGGAGGATTGAGAACTAAGAACTAGATCATCATGGAAAAATAGCCAAATACTGAGAATGAAAAAATAGCAAAGGTTAGAAAAGTGCAAGAGTCTCCAAATGTGAAGGATTTAGAAACAAAAACTATTATACCCAAGAATAAAGTAATAGAAAGTTCTTCCCCTATTGGATATGGTCCATCTAATCCCGAAGAAGGAAAAAATAGGGAACATGACCTCAATGGTAGTCTCTTTGAAGATAGTGATGATGATTCTTCATCCCCTATAGCAAATTTGTGGAGTGAAGAAATATTGGATCTAGTTATTTGATTTCAGAGGAAAGTCAAGAAGCTCAAGAAGCTCCATGGATACAGATAAAGGATAAAAAAAATCCAATAAAAACTCAGGAAAAAAAGGAGATCAGAACTATAGCAATCTGAGCGAATCAGCTAAAAAATAAGAGAACCAAAATCAAGGGGGAGTTCAGACAAGAAGACAACACAAGGCTGATGTGGGAACCCCTAAAAATAAAAGAGGAAGGGCATCAATAAAAAAAACAAGAGATCAGGAAGAAAAATAGAATATAGAAGATGGTAAGAAGCGTACCATTCTTGAAATATGTTCATCAAGCCATTAAAATGAAAGTAATATCTTGGAATATAAGAGGGCTTACTAGTCCCCATAAACATGATGTCCTAAGGAACCTGGTTAGAGATAGAAAACCAGACATTTTAGTTACTCAAGAAACCAAAATTCCCAAAGACAAGCTGGAAAAAATGCATGTGTTTAAATATTATGGGAGTATAGGTGGAGATTCTGATGGAGCCTCCGGAGGCATTGGTATTTTTTGGAACAAAAAGATTGTTGATTGTACCTTTATATTTAGTGAGAAGAACATTTTGATGGTTAAGATTGATTATATGAAGGATAATTTCTACTGGAACCTTATCAATATATATGCTCCCAATACTAGAAGAGGTAGACAGAAGTATATGCAAAGACTGAGATAAATCCATAACCAATTTCAAGAAGCAAGCTAGATGATAATGGGAGATTTTAACACTCCTCTTAAAAATAAGGAGATAAGGGGTGGAGTCCCATCCCAGCTAGATAGCATAACTAATCTTGTGGAGTACATCAATGAGGAAGCTTTATTAGATATTGACTTGGAAGGAATTGATTACACTTGGTCGAATTGACGCATTGGGAATGACTTGATCCAGGTCAAACTAGATAGAGCCCTCCTAACCCATGATTGGCTTTCAAGGTATTCATGTACTCTTTCTTTTGAACTTCGTATATGATCTGATCACTTTCCTATATCTTTGAATGTTAAAAAGATCAGTGGTAAAAAGAATATCCCTTTCAGATTTGAAAAAATGTGGCTAGCTCATCCTAAATTAAATGAAAAGATTGAATAATGATGGAACTATACTATTGAAGGGGGAGCTATGTATAGAACTGCTAAGAAGTTGAATACTATTAAAAGGAAACTTAAAAGATGGGACAAGGAAGTTTTTGGTGACATTTTCCAAATAAAAGGGAGACTGCAGTCTAATATAAAGAAAATTCAGGATATAATCCAGGATGAAGGTCTCTCGGAGGAAAGCAAAGCTATGGAAAACACTCTTTTAGTTGATTATCATAATATTATTACTAAGGATGAATATTTATGGAGATAGAGATCTAGAGCTCTATGGCTCAAGGCTGGGGATAAAAATACAAGATTTTTCCATATGATGGCTATGAAACATAAAGCCATTAACAGGATAGCAAATCTACAATCTAAAGATAAGACCATAAGGAAGGAGGAAGATATCAGATTAGAAATGCTTAGATACTTTTCTAAACTTTTGTCTAAGGAAAATAATTTGAATAGGTCTGACCAGGAGGAAATTCTTTCAGCTATCCCTAAGTTGGTTGATGATCCAACTAACAAATTGCTCCAAGCTATTCCTTCAAACAAGGAGATTAGGAATGCGGTTTTTTATTTTGAAGGGGATAAATCTCCTGGACCTGATGGGTTCCCTATGCCATTCTTCCAACAATTCTGGAATATCCTTGAAAAAGATGTGAAGGATGCAATCAAAGAATTATTTGGCACTAAATGCCTCCTCAAGGAACTCAATGCTACTTTCTTGGTCCTCATCCCTAAAACGCCTGGAGCTAACACAATGGAATCATTTAGGCCTATTAGCTTGTGTAATTATTTATACAAGATCATCTCTAAAGTTATTACATCCAAACTTCTTCAATTTCTTCTGAATATCATTTCCCCCCAGTAGAATGGCTTTGTCCCTGGGAGAAAATTTTTGGATTCCATAATTGTGGCTTGTGAGAATATCCAGTCTTTGGAAATGGCTAAAAAAAGGATTTTATGATGAAACTAGAATTATCTAAGGCTTATGGTAGAGTTGATTGGCAATTCTTGCAAATGGTTTTGTCTTCTTTTGGCTTTGACAAAGGTGTCATCAAAATTATAATGCAACTGGTTTCCACAGTTTCCTCTTCGGTCATTGTTAATGGGGGGTCTTCCAATTTTTTTAGACCTACTAGAGATCTGAGACAAGGAAACCCCATTTCTCCTATCCTATTTTCTATTCTTGTTGAATGCTTAGGGAGGTACATCAATAAAATGGTGTAAAAAGGTGAAATAAGTGGCATTCAACCGTCTTCAGCTAGAACTATCTGCTCCCACGAGCAATTTGTGGATGATACTCTTATAATGGGGGAGGCTACTGTTAAAGAAGCTAGAAACTTGAAGAAAGGTCTCTATGTTTATACTGCTGCTATTGGTCAACTTTTCAATTGGTCTAAGAACTCTATTTTATTTATTAATACTCCAGAAGAAAGACAGAAGAATATTTCATCTATCCTTGGTTGTACTATTGGGAAACTCCCCTCTTCTTATTTGGGGTTACCTCTTTGTTCCAAACCTACTAAAAGCTTTCGGCACACTATCATGGATAGATATAACAATAAGCTTGTTAGTTGGAAAGGGGCTCTTCTCAGCAACTCGGTAAAACTTCAATTATTGAAATCAACTCTTCAAAATCTCCTTGTTTATGCTATGAGCCTGTTTAAAATTCCCCAGAAAATTGCTATCGAGATTGAGAAAATCCAGAAAATATTTCTTTGGTCAAGGGTAGAAGAAAATAAAAGGCTTAGTCTTGTGTATTGGGATAAGGTTTGCAAGCCTAAAAATATGGGAGGTCTTGGTCTGAGAACTACAAAAAATGTCAATAAAGCCCTTTTGGCAAAACAACTTTGGAGAATTTATGGAGATAAAAAAGAATGGAATTGTATTATGAGAAACAAATACCTCTTCATTTATAAGTCCTTGGAGGATTTTATAAGTTATGATATCAGTATCAATGATTCTTTTATCTAGAATAGTATAATATTGACCAAAGATCTGATAATTAAAGGTAAAAGATGAAAGCTGGGAGATGGTAAGAGAATTGAATTCTGGGATGATGAATGGATCGATAAAGTGCCTCTGTCTAAAAACCAAGAGTGTAAAAAAGCCATTGATAGGTGCAAAGGATCTATTGGAACTAAAGCAAATGATTACTGGCAGGACAACAAATGGAAGAACCTGGGATAAATTGATAGAAGATTCATTTCCTTCCAGCATGAGCTGCAGACCTGGTATATTAAAGATAACTTCCAGGACTCAATTGTTTGGAATTCAACACCTGATGGAAAGTACATGGTGGATTCTGCTATCAATATTTTCACTGAAAGAGATGAGAGGCCTCCTTTCTCCTATTTGTGGTATAATAAACTCATTCCTAAAATCAATTTTTTTATTGGCTTCTGATTCAAAATAAACCGCTAACCCTTGATAATCTTTCTAAAAGGGGCTTTGATATTATGAATAGATGTGTTCTTTACTTGGAAAACTCTAAATCTTGTGATCATATCATGCTTCACTATCCCTTCACTAATACATTTGGCATCGTTTTGCGACGGCTATGTGTCGCAATTACGACAGCCATGTGTCGCCAGTGCGACAGTAGTGGACGTCGCTCATTTTTAGTCGCAAATTACGACGTCTGTCATCACCCGTCGCAATTACGACCGCTATCCGTCGCTATACTGCCACTTTATTCTGGCGTCATCTGGCCATAATTCTTGTGAAATTCATCGCAATTGCGACGGATCCCTATGCAATTGCGACGGGATTTTGGCGTCGCCGCTACAG
>MU223234.1:54324-86148 GCA_018584345.1 Thuja plicata | reverse complement strand
TTAGCCCATGTTGTGTGTCGGTGACACCACCCTTTATCCTGTGCTTGTACTTCTGTTGCACTGTTGGTGTTCCTGATTCTTCTTTCTGCAGATGTTTCTGGCATTGCATTTTAGTGTTCCTGTCACCCCTCTCCCTGTTCAACATTATGGGGGGGGTTATTCTATTGGTTCTATTACTTCCCGGGTTTGATTGATAAGCTCTTTAGACTTTTTCTTCTCTACCTGATCATGCACCTTTTTAGTGGGGGTTCTAGAAGTTACTTCTGACAGTGTTTATAGCTTCATGCTTCAGAGATGCTTCTTGCTCTTTCTTGTTCCTTTCTTTGGGACTTTCCCTAGATTGGAGGCTTAGTTTCCTTCATCTAGTTTATTTCTTATACTTGGGTACCTGATCAGGCCTTGTCACCGGGACCCTCCTTTCCTACTTTCTACAGTAGTCTCCTAGGTTTTTGCTTCTCCCTAAGCTTATCTTAAGGGGGGGTGTTAGAGTAATAGTCTCTTGGGTTATTTATTAAATCATTATGATCTAATTGCTAACTCACCTATTCACTCTAGTTGCTTAAGCTAACCTTAGGTTTTTCCTTTTAGGGTTTTGTGATTCCTTTTATAAGGATTCACCTCTTTGTTTTTCATAAGGATTTTTCACATCGCATTGTATCTTCTTGAAACATATTGTTTTCTTGTGCATATGATGTCTCCTCTGGATTTTTGGCCTCCATAGATTCTTCATGTCTTCTGTTGTTCACTTCTTCTATGTAACAGGTTATGCATGTAGGTGTTCTTGGGAGAATAGGGTTTGACCTATTCTAACAAGTTGTTTGTATTATCTTAAAGTCTAATGATTGGTATCAGAGCTAGTGTCCTCTTTGGGAATCTTGACCATTTGAGGAGATATGGGATGTTGACCTTTAAGAAGGATAGTCCAAGATTTGAAGGAACAAATTATACTATATGGAAGGACCATATGATTACACACTTGAGGTGTCTTAGCGAAGAACATTGGTCTATTATAAAGAAGGATTACAAACCTTCTGTTGATCTATCTACTATGACAGTTGATGAGAAGAGAGAATTTGAGATTAATATGAGAGAGAAAAGAATCCTTAAAGAATAGCTTATCAAATGTTGAGTATAAAAAGATTCTAGGATTGGAGACTACACATGAAGTATGGAAAAATTTGGAGACATTATATGAAGGAGATGCATTCATAAAGAAATCCAAGCTACAAAGTCTGAAAGGAAAATATGAATCATTAAGGACAAGTGAAGATGAGAACATTACTTCCTATGTGAATAAGATCACCAAACTTGTTTGTGGAATCAGATGCATTGGTGGAACATTGGATGAGAATGAGATTGTTTCTAATATATTGAGATCCTCATCTCTTACTTACAATCATAAATTTTCTTCTATTGAATAAATCAAAACTGTGACTATTGTGACAAGAGATACAATGATTTCTAAGTTATCTACTTTTGAAATTAGTGAATTTGGAGATAAATTGCCTAAAGTTGAATTTGCATTTAAAAATACTATTTCTAAGGATAAGAAAAGATATGACCCTAGAGAAAGTTCATCTAAGCTTGGTAGAGAAAGAAGAAAGAGCTCTTGAAGAGCTTGAAGCCCTATTTGTGAAGAGATTATCTAAGGGATCTGGTAAGTATGAAGGAAAGTTTCCTTTGAAATATTTTTCATGTAATAAGATTGGTCACATTGCTTCTAGATGTCCTAACAAAAAGCCTAATTATAAGCACAAGAAGTTCAAATCTAAATATCAAAAGAAGTGTTACTATGTTGCTGGTGAAGGAACAACATATGATGAATCTGAGAAGAGTAAAGATGAGGTTGTGTTCATTGCTATAATAGATGAGAATCCTAATGAAGAGAGAGCCTTGGTTTCGCATGTGGATAAGAGAGAAGACTGGGTTATAGATAGTGGATGTTCACATCACATGACTAGAGACAAAAAGAAATTTGTGAAGCTTGAAGATTATGATGGTGGAGTTTTTATATTTGGTAACAATGCTCCCTGTTTGATCAAAGGAAGAGGTTCATTTACACTTGATGGTAAGAGTAATATTGATGATGTTTTATATGTTGAAGGTTTAAGGCATAATATTTTAAGTGTTGGACAGTTAGTTGATAAGGGTTATCAGTTGGAATTCAACAATGGAATGTATAGAATCATTGGAAGCGCTGCAATTGAGATTGCATCAAGTACAAAGGCCAGAGGTAATGTATTTCACTTGAAAAATTTAGAGAAGATATATTTGATTGCTAAGATTGATGACTGTTGGTTGTGGCACATGAGATTTTTTCATGTGAACTTTGATAACATTGTGAAGATAAGTACTAAAAATGCGGTGAGAGATTTACCTAAATTGTTGAAACCTGCTAATGTGATGTGTAAAGAATAGCAATTGGGTAAGCTAACTAAATCTACTTTCAAAAGTAAGACATATTCTTCAAGTGGATTGTTAGATTTGGTGCATACTGATTTATGTGGTCCTACTAGAACTAGAAGTTATATGGAGATAGATACTTTATCTTGTTCATCGATGATTATTCAAGGATGATGTGGGTTACATTTTTTAAGGAAAAATCTGAGGCATTTGACAAATTCAATATTTTTAGAGCTATGGTTGAGACTGAGGCAAGTATGAAGCTGAAGTGTCTAAGATCTGAAAAAGGTGGAGAGTTTACATCTAGAGAGTTTGACCTATATTCTGAAGAGTATGGGATAAAGAGGAAAATGTCTACTCTGTGAACCCCACAACATAATGGAATTGTAGAGAGAAGAAATAGAACAATCCTTGACACTGCAAGGACTATGATGATTGAAGGAAATATTTTACAGATCTATTAGAGAGAAGTTGTTAGCACTACATTTTATACATTGAACTAAGTTCAAATCAAGCATGGTACTGGTAAGACTCCTTATGAGCATTGGTATGGTAATATTCCTACTATGAAGTATTTTATAATTTTTGGAAGCAAATGCTACATTAAGAGAGATGAAGATTTAGGAAAGTTTGATCCTAGAAATGATGAAAGAATATTTATTGGTTATTCTACAAAGAGAAAGGCAAACAAATGTTATAATCTTAGAATGAGAAAGATTATTGAGAGTGCTAATGTGAAGGTGGATGAAATTTTTTAGAACCCAGTTAGATCTTGTGGTTATGAATCAAATGATGATGAAGATTGTCAGATTATGCAACCACAGAATCAGAATCAGAATCGGATTAGATCGGTAGAGAAAAATCAAGACGAAGAAGAGTTGAAAACACAAGAGTCATTTACAAATGCAAATCTGAATACTCCAAGGTATGTAAATTTAAATCATTCAGAGAATAAAATTATTGGTGATATAAATAAAGGTGTTCAAACTAGAGGAAGAATTGCTAGGAATGAAATTTGTTTGATTTCTAAGGTTGAGCCTAAGAGTGTTGATGAAGCATGTAAAAATGAAAGTTGGATCAAATCCATGAAAGAATAAATGGAATAGATTAAAAAGAATAAGACATGGATTCTTGTTCCTAGACCTGTGGAAAAAATTTGATTGGTACTAAATGGGTATTCAGAAAAAAAATTGAATGAACATGGTGAAATGGTTTGGAACAAAGCTAGACTTGCTTGTAAGGGATATTCTTAGATGGAAGGTATTGATTTTTAAGAAACCTTTTCTCCTATTTCTAGAATTGAAGTTGTTATAATGTTTCTTGCATATTCTACTTAAAAAAAATTTAAGGTCTATTAGATGGATGTTAAGTCTTCTTTTTTCAATGGAGAGTTGGAAGAAGAAGTATAAATTGAGCAACCAGATGGTTTTCCTTTGACTGATAAAGATGGCATGGTTTACCAATTGAATAAAGCATTATATTGAATGAAGCAAGTCCCTAGAGCTTGGTATACGAGGTTAGATAAGTATTTGTTGAAGATTAGTTTCAATAAAGGTACTACTGACAGTAATTTGTACGTCAAAAATGTTAATGATAACATTTTTCTAATTGAAGTATTTGTGGGTAATATCATTTTTGGTGGAAATGACAAGATGAGTAATGAATTTTCTGATGAGATGCAGAAGGAAATTGAGATGTCTATGATAGGTGAGATGAAATTATTTCTTAGACTGCAAATTACACAAATAGATAAAGGTATTTTCATTTCTCAGTCTAATTATATGAAAGGATTATTGAAGAAATTTGGTATGGATGATTCAAAACCTGTTGTTACTCCTATGATTATTGGTTGTAAGTTGACAAAGATTGATGATACATCTAATGAAAATCAAACAAGATAAAGATCAATGATTGATGGGTTGTTATACTTGATGCAAACTAGACCAGATATTAAGAATGGTGTTTACATTGCTGCTAGATTTCAAGCAGAACTGAAGGAATCACATGTTGTTTTTGTTAAGAGGATATTCAAATACTTGAAGGGAACAATTGATTATGGTTTTTGGTATGGTAAAGATGATGATTGCACATTGAGTGCATATACTAATGAGGACTGGGCAGGTAATGTGGATAATAGAAAGAAAACAAGTGGAGGAGCATTATTCTTGGGTAAGAAATTAGTTTCATGGGAAAGTAAGAAACAAGATTGCATATCACAATCTACTATTGATGTTGAGTATGTTGTTGTTGTTGTTAAATGTACACAAGTGATGTGAATGAAGCAAATGTTGAAAGATGTTAGAGTATGTATTGATTAGCCTATTTTTATCTATTGTGACAATTCAAGTGCTATTAATATTTCAAATAACCTTGTGTTGCATACAAAGCCAAAGCATATTTCTATAAAATATCATTTCTTGAGAGATAAATTCAGTGAGGAAGAAGTCATATTGGAGTATGTATCTACTAAAGAGTAGATTGCATATATATTCACAAAGCCCTTGCCAAAGGATACTTTTGAGTATCGCTGAGGTAAGCTTGGGGTGATTGCCCCTCCTCATCAGAGCTAGATATGCATCAGTCCAGTATGCCTACAAATCTTTCATTTTTTTGGATTGATTTTTTTTGTGGCTACTCCTTAGGTGGAGTAGTGTGTAGAGAATGTTTCACGATTAGTACATGAGGTATTTTATTTAGAGATGTCATATTGTGGATTTTTCTATTATTGTTGTTGATATTATTTCTTTGTGCATTAATTTTGAGATTATTAGAGAGATTAATGCCAAAAAGGGAGATTATTAGAGATTGTATGGATGTTGTTCAAATTGTGCATATATGTGTTGGCATTAATGTTATTTCATTGATGTCAATATATTCATACTGTTGAATAAAATGATCCTGATATGTTCAGTTAGATGATTTCTATTGTACGATTACTATATTAAAGATATAATACTGCGATCATATAGTTGTGTTCAAGGATGTTTGTACTTGACTCTGTTCAAGTGGCAGAGGTTTGGATATTGACTTGAGAATTTTATGATTGATTAATAATAGACAAATATTTTTTTTGTTCCATCTATGACAAGGTTTCATTTATTAGATCTGTTTGGATAGGTTTGGCAATATTCTTGGTTGCTAACTTGGTGGTGAGTTCAGGACATGGATGTGTATCCTCATCTTGAGTGGTTCATGATTTGGATGTTGGCAAGCTATTTTTCTTTTATGAAAGCTATTGTTGATTAGTGTTACTAATGAATAGAGAAGAGAAGTTAATGAATTCTATGAAAGAGTTGTTCCTGATGATGTCTTGGTATTTCATGTTTCTTGCTGATGTTTCTTGATCATGTTATATTTGTATTGTTGGATTGCATTGGATTATGTGATCAATTTTAAATATTTTTTCTTATGGCATTTTGATGTTCTTATTATTCTTGGCTGACTTGGTGATCTAGCGTGTTGCAAAGGATTGTGGCATGATCTATGGATCTGGAGCATGTTTGAGGATGTTATTATGGATCGTTGTTATGTCTTAGTCAACATTCAATGGATTATATTGAGTATTGAGATGTAATGAATTAATGTTTTGTAATTAGGTCCCTAGCCGACCTAGTTGAGAAAAATTGATGTAATATGTATATACATGTAATCATTTGTAATTGCAAAATTATGTGAGAGAGTGTGAGATGTTGAAGAGAAGCGGTAAGAGTGGAATCTGCACTTGAGGCTAAGATTTATTGCACTTCATTGGAATTGTTTTACAATATCAGAGATGTTGTTTTTTCAGTTTGTGAGTTTGGACAGTATGTAATATATTTTTTTATAATTAGAGATTGTTGTAAGGTGGCGAGCCTTCCTTGGGATTGAGATCCTTGTTGTATTTGAGCAGTGAGGTCTAGGTAGTGTGTTTGAATTCATGTGCATTCCCCTTTGTAATACTCCTAAAAGGGTATAGTTGTTTTAACTAAGTACACTCATCTTGTGGATTCCATCCCCATCATGGTTTTTCTCCTAATAGGGTTTCCACATCAAAAATATTGGTGTTATGTGTTGTTTATTGTATTGAGATCTTGCTTACATGTCTATCATTCAAATTTGAGATTAAAGTTTATAAGTTGGTTAAAGGTTGATGATATTGTGGCACAATTGACTCAACCCCCCCCCCCCCCCCCCCCTCAGTTGTGTGTGCTATCTTAAAGTCTAATAATTGGTATTAGAGCTAGTGTCCTCTTTGGGAAGCTTGACCACGTGAGGAGATCTGGGATGTCAAACTTAATGAAGGATAGTCCAAGATTTAAAGGAACAAATTATACTATATGGAAGGACCAGATGATTACACACTTTTGGTGTCTTAGTGAAGAACATTGGGTTGTTACAAAGAAGGATTACAAACCTCTTATTGATCTATCTACTGTGATTGTTGATGAGAAGAAAGAATTTGAGATTAATATGAGGGAAAAATAAATTGAGGATGTTGTTATGGATCATTGTTATGTCTTAGCTGACATTCAATGGATTGCATTGAGTATTGAGATGTAATGAATTAATGTTTTGTAATTAGGTCCCTGGCTGACCTAGTTGAGATAAATTGATGTAATATGTATATATATGTAATCATTTGTAATTGCAAAAGTATGTGAGAGAGTTTGAGATGTTGAAGAGAAGAAGTATGAGTAGAATTTGCAATTGAGGTAGAGATTTGTTGCACTTCATTGGAACTATTTTGGCATATCAAAGATGTTGTTAAACATTTCATGAGTTTGGATAGTATGTCCTCTATGATTTGTAATCAGAGATTATTGTAAGGCAGTGAGCCTTCCCTGGGATTGAGATACTTTTTGTATTTCAGGAGTGAGCTCTAGGTAGTGTGCTTGAATTCATGTGCATTCCCATTTGTAATACTCCTAACATGGTATAGTGTTAGGTGTTGTGTACTGAATTCAGGTCTTGCTTACATGTCTATCATTCAGATCTAAGATTAAATTGTATAAGTTGGTTAAAGTTTGATGATATTATGGTGCAACTAATTCACCCCCCTTCTTAGTTAGCACCTTAAGCCACCACACTAAACCAGAGAAAACAGTTGGCTCTAAGCTTTCAAAATTAAACCTAAATCTTTGCTTCCACACAGCTTTCAATTACCACACACCAAAAATGACTAAAGGAAGCTTTAATAAGCTAATCCCATCACAAGGTAATTAATGGAAGGACAACCAAGGCCACAAAACTGTCACCTTTCACACAAACATGATAAAGCAAAATTTATTACACCGTCATCGAAGGACACCACGGGCAGGAGGTTATCGAAGAGATCACAAAAAGCTATCATTTAGCTTGCGTCCGAAGCCATAGCACATAAATATGAAATCTTACTCTAAAAATTCTAAACGTACCTTATTAAAATTCTCCCATCTAATTTCATCTATAGTCTCAAACGAGACTGCTCATTTTGACAAAATACTCGCTTCACAATTGCCTTCCCTTTTGATATGACTAATCTTAAAAGCATCAAATTTAGAAATTAAATCTAAAATAATGTGTATATACCCTTAAAGGTTCCAATCCTGTGAAGCTCCTTTCTAAATAGATTGAATTATAATTAGTGAATCTCCTTCCAAGTGAATATTCCTTATATTTAGCTTTAAGCGAAAATAGTTTCTTTTGCTTCAGCCATATTATTCGTTCCATCTTTTAATTTTTTTGCTACATATGCCACAATGTTGCCAAGACAATCTCTAACAATCACACCAACACCTGAAGGACCCATATTTCCCTTGGAAGCACCATCAAAATTTATCTTAACCCATCCCCACTCCGGGGTCTCCCATATAATTTTGTTCACAGATGACTTTGGCTTCCCAATTTTTTTACCAGAGTTCCTGAACCGAATCTTGGTAGAAGGTCATTCCCCATAAAAAATTTTATCCTCAGAAGTGAAAGGAGAAGAAAAATTGAGTGGAAAGGTCAAAGCGCCTAAGACCTCCTCAATAGAGAAGTTAATTCTAGCTTTCATCCTTTTAATAGATTCTCTATTATCTTCAAAGATCATTCTATTGCGTTCCTTCCAAAGTTCCCATACAACAAGTGACGGACAAATTAAAAGTTGTTATGTTGCAATGTAGTAAAAGTGCAAAAAATGGAAGGCCAATGGTCATGTAATTCAAATTTTGGTTGGAACTGGTCATAACAATTGATTCAAAATGTAAAAGGCTTTGAAAAGACCTTGTATGTTCGGTCCAAGGGTTGGTTGTTGATTTGGAAGTTTGAAACCATAATAAAAGTGTGGTTTCCTTGCAATTTACTGGTAACCTTGTTGTTGCAGACCTTTTTATGAATCCATTAATAATATAAATACTCTTGGATTAGATGGAGGCCTGAGATAGCTTCATTTTGGTTGAAATCTGTAGAGATTTTAGGTTTTTACAAACTTTTTTCTAGAGGCAGGTCTGAACCCTATTTGAGGGTTTGAAGGTGAACAAAAATGGATTAATCACCCATTCCATTGTTATAATTGATTGAAACTTTTTATAATGGTGCATTCATGTATATCTAGATGGTAGAATAGGTTTCATGAACAAGGATGAGGGGCTTTAAGGAATAAGTTGATTCCCTAGGTTTTTTTCATGAGTTTTGGCTTGAAAAGTGATGGCTAAGAATGAGATTTTGTATAAAATACAATGACCAGGGATGGGTGATAGTTCAGGGAGAATGGAAAAACCTATTGCAAATTTTTTGAGGTGTTGGTCAGTAGAGTAGAGGCCTGGATTGCATAGTTCCATGAAACCCTCAATGAATTAGCCTTAAAGGGGGACAAAACAAGGGTTTTGTGATTGGGAAATCTTGTGGGCATTTCCCCTATTAAAAGTTATTGATTCAGACTATTCTCAAATTTTAAAAGCTATTTGAGTATAGTTTATAAGTTGTGGATCAAACCTTCTTAGTGTTTCTTTTGAAAAAGAGAGCTAATTAGGCTTGGAGGAGAAATTACCAGTCAATTGTTTGTTGATATGTTGTGAAGGAAGCCTACTCAATATTTGGGTATGTTGAGAAATGCCCAAATGGGTATCTGAATATGCAATCAATTTGGGGAGATCTTATTGACATCAAAAGTGGAGGAGATCTTATTGACATCAAAAGTTATGCCCAATTTTTTTATTTGTAAGGGCTACTAGGAGATATGACTGGTTCGAGAGGGATGTCAAGGAAGTTGAGAGATTCTTAGTTTTGGGGGTCAATGGTTGGTCTGTACCTCTCATTTTAACATTTTCCAATGTGTCTCAAGAGTTGGATGAGATCCTTGAAGCCTTAATGCATTTTTTGGTTGTTTTGTGACCTCACGGGAATATTAGGTCATTTTGGAGAAAACTAGGATTTGTAGAGGGAAAGGATGGAATGTTGGTTGGCGACTAAACTAAAAAGAGTCTATGTTTGTCTGAAGTCTTGAAGTGTCAAGATCCTATCCTTGAGAGGGGAATGTTCTAATATGATTACTTGATTAGGTTGTGAGGAATATATAAGCCCATTGTTGTGGCAAAATATGCATCATTTATATTGAGTTGAACCCTGCCTCTGCATCACATAGGTTATTGATAGCTTATCAACCTTGGATAAATAATCCATTGATATCTTATCAATGAAATATTGATAAAATATCAATTCCTTATTAGTGATAAGGATGTATAAGGTGTTAATACCTAATGAATGACAAGAATATTTAAAGCACCATATGAAAAAGATGCAAAATAACTTATGGAAACCAATGATATATAATGTATAAAGCATGTGTGCAACCAATGACAAGTAAAATATGACAAACCATCTTGTATACCTACTCACTAAAATGAGTATGCCAAAATCAAATTAATTAGCATGAACTAAAATGTATACCAATCCAGACTAAAGTATATCATAAATTAAAATCTAGCAATACCAATCTAAAATGATGATACCAATATCATTTCCAATCAAATATACCTTTTCATACTATATCAATAAAATGAACAATACCATTATCAATTAAAAGAACAATACCATCAACTAATGATCATATCATCTTTTAAATTAAATGAACAATACCATCAACCAATGATCATACCATCTTGTATACCATTGTGTATTTTGGAATCAAGACAAAAAACAAAGGGAACAAAGAACAACATGGAGTTTATCATATTGTTTAAAAGAAATAAAAAATCAAGTGGCATGTACCCTAGTATGCCCCAGTAGACCAAGGTAGGGAGGTGATATTCCACCTCAAGAGATTGGATGAAAAATATAACGTTGTAGGTAATCTTGTGACTCAAACAACGAGAAGGTTTAAGTAGCTAGGTTGCAAAAAATAGGGAGAAACAAGGAGAAAATTAAACTATGTTAGGTGAGGCTATGAAATTGAGACATGAATAATTTAGGGTTATGGGGTCTATAAATTGGATGGTTGTGGTTGGTTAAGGATCATTTTCATCCTATTCATTTAATATCCACCAAGCATGGAGAAGAGAGAAAGCAACAAAGACAATAGGGATTCCAATAGTAGATCACAAGTTTGAGCATGTGTGACAATTGACACATGAATTGATGCATTTTCTCTCAATCAACATAATGGACATGTGAAGCGATGCAATTGCTTCGCAACTACCTAATTGATAAAATTACACAAATAATTTGGGAAAGTGCATGAATGATTGATTTGGTGTGATTGATTGAGGTTTATCATGATTGATGTTAATTAGCATAATTGATTTCTATAGCTATACAATTGATAAAACTGTGCAATTGATCTAGTTTAGACTTCTGACAAGTCTTGGCCAAGTTTTCAAGGTTTTTTTTACCACTAATGGATTTTTTGGCTTAAATAAAGGAGGACCTAGATATACTAATTTCTCTAAGAGGCATCCCCTAATATAGGGGTTATGATCAAACCCATCGAACATTGACCAACTTACACTTGGCTTGGTTAGATTGTGGCACGTCATATTTGTGCCTAAGATTTGAGCTATCCTTGGACTCCTAAAAACACTAGTGAAGAGTTGACATAGTGAGCATAACTCATTACACCTAAAAACAAGTGAGACGTTGGTGAACCTGGAGGATGTGTGGTAGATTCTAAACATTCTAATTTACAATAAGAAGGTAATATATGACACAATGGGAAAAGAGATTGCTCTTTAGTTGGTATTTGATGACGATGACTTGCATGCTTATGTTGGGAAGGTGAGAGAGAGAGAGCTTGTGGTAACCATATACAAATTACTTTCATTAGTATTAAAATTGAATTATTGGGGGACTAATATGTCTCAACATGAGGTACCAAGAAATTATCCTTAATGTAAATTGGATATGGGTAAAATGATATTTACAATAATATTATGATACCTCATGAAATTTCCTTTATTTAAATTGGATTTGGGTAACATGATATTGTCCTTTATTGTAAATTAGATGCGGGAATTTCATTTTTTAATTCATGAACATGATGGTCTATAAATGATTGAAAATCAGATATGCTGCTATGGGAATTTCAGACAAAGTCTATTATAGGAACAAATAACGTCTTTCTGCAACTACTAGATTTTATGTTGCTTATAGGATGATCAAAGAAAAGGTTGATTATCATCTTTCTGAGACTCTAACGAGAAAATTATTTGACAATTTTAAGTTGAAAAGGGGTGAGCTTTAAGCTTTCTGGTATGGTTCCTTAATTATTTGTCTAATTTTCTACTTTCTAAAATCTATGCCAAAACTCAGGAATGTTGATTGGAGAAATGATGTAACAATTGGGGCACAAATTAAGATGAATTTAGACAATTTGGATAATAGTATTGCTAATTGTAGGGATTTTTTGTTGATTTAAAAAATAGCTTCTGTTTGAGGAATTACATTCCTCCTAAATTAATTGACTAGTATAAAGATGATGTTGTCTTCTATGTTAACAAGGATTTATTTTATATAGAAGCAGGTGCGTCTATATTTTTTTGGGTGAATAAGTTACCCTATGAAGTCACAAAGGATGATTGCACGAGTATTATTGATAAGCTAATCAAATATCCAAAAGATACTACAAGGATTGAGGTTGTAGAAGAACAATATGTTACTAACAATTAAGGAAAAGGTAAATGTACAAGAATAATAAAGATGCCAACAAAGGCTTCATCCTCTGATATACAGTTGAAAAAGGTTAGAAGGATGCTTTTAGAAAGTAGTATTATTTTGTTAATTATTCAGAGTAACAGTGAAGAATAACATATAGGCATTAGTTGGGAAAAAGGTGTTGCAAATATTAATGTACTATCTTCTTCTCGTAAGGAAATTTTTATGACAAAGTTACTATTGAAGATGGGATTGAAAAATATTCAAAGCAAAAAAAAATTATGTTGAATGATCTTACTGATGTGTGTTTTAAAGATCTTATTGAATCCTTAAGAGAAAGGATGAGTGGTGACATTTCTATTTTTTTAAAAAGGGATGTTTCTGAATAGAATTTGATAGATAGAGTAACTGGAATATGTAGAAAGGGACAAATTGACCTATTCAAGAATTGATGAAGTTTAGAAGGAATATCAACTCTGCAGATATTTTATATCGATTCAATTTGGACTGGTTGAAGTCCATGAATCCTATCAAAATTGAGATGGACTCTTTTGAGTCCTAGTTGACTAATGCCTCAAAGAAATTCAATATTTATAGAGATATTTTTGGAGATGAAAGAAAAAAGTTTAAGGAGTTGCAACTACAGTGGGATGCCAAGAAAAGGAAAAGAGATGATTATATTTGAAATTTTTTGTGAATTTAAAGAAGTTATTAAAAAAAAACTTGATTTTATGTTGGAAATACATGATAATGTCAAGATTTTTAAAAATAATATAGGAAAGATAACCTTTGAGGATGTAGTTGACAAATTGGCTGAAATTGGGTGTCATATTAGGTTGTTGGAGTTGGGTAGATATACTTGGAAGCAAAATATTGAAAACCTGAAAAAGAGGTTCAAAGATATTTGGCCTAAAAATGCTTCAATATTTTACAAAGACAAAGAGAAATGATATTGTAAGTTTACAGAATTTTTCGCAGAATGATTTTGAATGTTTTGCAGTATTACGGTAGTATGAAGGGTATTTTGATTATTTATATATTCTTGTTAGGGGGAGTGGTGTGTAGACAATATCTTTATGGGGAAACATTTTTTGTGGCTATTTTCCATCAATGACAAATGGGGAGATTGTTAGAAATACACGCCTTGTTATTTTTGTCATTGATTATTGACTAGCTGACAGAGATGATGAAGACCGAGCGATAGTGAGTATACATGTTTGTAGAAATGGTTAGATCAGTTATTATTTTTTTATTGATGTCAAGTAATTGACTTACTGATTTTTATTGAGTTGCCATATCATGCGAAGAAGAAGTTAAATGGGTGACACATACATATCAGAAAATGATTAAGTAATGTTGATATAGTTTTTTACTACTATATATTTGATGTTATTAAGTCAGCACACTTGATTCATTAAGTCAAAAATTGTAAAGAGTTAAGTTATGAGTGAAAAGAGTTACTCTACCGAGCTAGACCAAGTCAATCGGTATAGAGTTGTGTTGATCAGTTTTTCAGTAATTGAGCACCGAGCAGTGAATGAAGTTAGTTACCGAGTTGCAACTTGAAAATTACCGAGTACAGGATATTGATTGTAAATGATGATAAGATCAAATTTAATACAAATCTATGATGATCTGGATGGAGATAAGAATTAAAGGAAGATTGTTAAAAGATTGACGAGCGAGAAAATTCAATGAGAAGGTCTAAGGCGAAGATCAAGCAGTTAAACCTAATTGTGAGAGTTTCAAGAAAATTTCAAGTTACGAGGTAAAAGTGAAATGGTTTACCGAGTTAAGATTTATGAAGAAGATGATCGAACGACTAAGTGCAAATGATGGAAAACCTAAGCAAGGAGATTAAGAGGAAAAAGTATGTCTATATAAATGATAATAAATTAACAAAGATTATGATGCTAGTGAATTAAATTAAGAGGTTGAAGAACACAGTTACCGAGCATAACAGAGAAAAAGAAAGAGCATAATCTACAGTTTGAAATATAGAAAAATTAAGTATGTGATGCCAGTATTCATGTGAGCATAAAGGATTTGACACAAGCAAAAGGTAGTTGCTATATTTACAGATCAAAATTTTATTTTTGTTTATTAGCATTTGTAATATAGAAATTCTCTTAACCGAGTGGATTTAATAGTCCTATTTGTAAATCCTAGACATAGGTGACATTCCAAAAGAGTGTTTAAATTCCTCTAGCAAGGCCACTCCTAACAGGGTGAAGATCTTAACTGATTTGAGGTAAATCCCTTAACAGGGTCACATTTGGCAAATGTGTTTGTAATCTTTAACATGATAAGTTCTTAACTGAGCGTACTTCAAAAAGGTACATTTTTATTGTGGGTCACAATTCCCACAGAGATTTTTCCCATATTGGGTTTCCTCATTAAATCTGGTGTCAACTGAGTTAAATCTGCATTTAGTAAGTTTGAATGATTGATTTTGTATTATGAGATGTATGGTTATTTAAGTTATTAAGTTATTTGGTGAATCAGTTATTACTGTATTCAGTGTTACCGAGTGAAATAGTGAGTTGAGTTTTAAGTGTTTAAGTTTAATTTGGTCTGATTCACCCCACCTCTTAGTGGGATCAACAACTGATGTCAAACATTATGATTTTGTATATATCTAGATAACTGTTGTACGAATATATATTCCAAATAAATAAAAAGTGTACGAATGATGGTGCACAACTATGATAAAAATGTATATGTTTTGAGATTATGGTTTATCTGTCTATCATTTTTATTCTTTTGCATTTAGAAATTTGTTTGGTCTGGACATTTGCAGAGTGGTAATAGGGTGTTCTAGTTGTAGTTATCAGTGTACAATTGTACAAAGATTATATTCTTATTTCTAGAGGTTTGTATGGTCTATATAATAGTTGTTCAGTAATAGAAAATTTGTTGAAGATGGGAGTCATATTATTCTTGATCCGGAGGTCAATTGTTCATTTTGATACTTGTCTAGTTACTAATGATAGGTTTTGTGTTTGTAGTTTCCAAAAGGTTTTCTCTTTGGTTATTAAGTTCGAAGATGTACATATATCTTCTATGGTGTTACCTATTTTTCTTTAATGGTTGTGAAGTTCCTTGATGTTTTGAGAACTAAACTTTGTGTTTCACAAGCAGTGTTATTCTGCCTATTTTGGTCATCTTGTGTTCTAGTCCAAAAGTATATTTTGATGTCTTTTGAAGATTGGACGGCGACAAGGATTCCATTATACATGGCATGTGATTCATACCATAATGTGTGGTTGTTCATAGATAGCTAGTAGAGACATGGCTCTATGGGCCATGTGATGCTACACGTTTGAATCAATCATTGTGTTTATTCCAATGATTACAGATCTAGTATTGGGATATGTATAACGTGTTCTTGGTCTATCTTTCTCCTGGGATGGATCAAGCTTTCAAATTAATCTCCAATTTATATACTTAATGTTTGTATCTTATCTAGATAAATATATTTAATGTATAACCTTTGTTTTAGTCCAAGTAATCTTGGCATGGTCGACTTCATTGCAATATTATTTATGTCATGGCCTAATTGTAATAAGTTTTTCTTAAGGCCGACTTGTAATTATTTTTTGGTTAGGTAGAACTTGTTTCTCCCCCAATGATATACATTGTATATAAACACTATTTGAGGTTAAGAAGTGTGTGTGAAAAAGAAGATGAAGTATGAAAATAAAAAAGATCTACTAGTAGAGTTTTAATAGAACAAATTATGTGGCAGAAAAGCAAAGACTGTAATCTAGTGTTACAGTGTTGACAAGGTTATGCAAAACACCTACATTATCAATATTTCTTATTATCTAATTTGGAGAGTTGTATGTATCTTTGACAGTGAGTCTCTGGTATATAAAACTACCCAAAATATATTACAAGGATTGAGGTTGTAGAAGAACAATATGTTACTGATAATTAAGGTAAAGGTAAAAGAATAAGAAAGATGCCAATAGAGGCTTCGTCATCTAATATACATTTGAAAAGGGTTAGAAAGATGCATTTGGAAAGTAGTATTATTCTATTAATTATTCAGAGTGACAGTGAAGAAGAACAGATAGGCATTAGTTGGGAAAAAGATGTTGCAAATATTAATGTACTATCTTCTTTTCGTAAGGAAAATTTTATGACAAAGTTACTATTGAAGATGGGATTGAAAAATATTTAAAGAAAAAAAAATTATGTTGAATGATCTTACTGATGTGTGTTTGAAAGATCTTATTGAAGCCTTAAGAGAAAGGATGAGTGGTGACATTTCTATTTTTAAAAAAACGGGATGTTTCTAAAGAGAATTTGATAGATAGAGTAACTAGAATATGTAGAAAGGGATAACTTGACCTATTAAAGAAGTGATGAAGTTTAGAAGGGATATCAAGTCTACAGATGTTTTATATAGATTAAACTTCAACTAGTTGAAGGCCATTAAGCCTATCAAAATTGAGATGGACTCTTTTGAGTCCTGGTTGACTGATGCCTCAAAGAAATTCAATATTTATAGAGATATTTTTGGAGATGAAAGAAACAAGATTAAGGAGTTACAACTACAGTGGGATGCCAAGAAAAGGAAAAGAGACGAGTCTGAAAATTTTGTGAATTTAAAGAAGTTATTAAAACAAAACTTGATTCTATGTTGGAAATACATGATAATCTCAAGCCTTTTGAAAATAGTATAGGAAAGATAACAAACTTTGAGGATGTAGTTGAAAAGTTGGCTAGAATTGGGTGTCATACTAGGTTGTTGTACCTGGGAAGATATACTTGGAAGAAAACTATTGAAAAACTGAAAAAGAGGTTCAAAGATATAGCCTAAAAATGCTTCAATTTTTTACAAAGACAAAAAGAAAGAATATTGTAAGTTTATAGAAATTTTTGCATAATGTTTTTGAATGTTTTGCAGTATTATGGTAGTATGAAGGATACTTTGATTATTTCTATATTCTTTTCAGGGGGAGTGGTGTGTATACAATATTTTTATGGAGAAACATTTTTGGTGGCTATTTTCCATCAATGACAAATGGGGAGATTGTTAGAAATACATGCCTTGTTTTTTTTGTCATTGATGTCAAATATTATGATGTTGTATGTATCTAGATAATTGTTGTATGAATATATATTCCAAATAAATAGAAAAGTGTAGTAATGATGGTACAAAACTATGATAAACATGTAGATTTTTTGAGTTTATGGTTTATATGTCTGTAATATTTATTCTTCTATGTTCAAAAATTTATTTGGTATGGACATTTGCAGGACGGTAATAGGGTGTTCTGATTATAGATATCAGTGTACAATTGTAAACAAAGATTATATTCTTATTTCCAGAGGTTCATATGGTCTATAATAGTTGTTCAGTGACATAGAAAGTCTGTTGAAGATGGGAGTCATATTATTCTTGATCCAGAGGTCAATTGTTTATTTTGATATTTGTCTAGTTACTAATGAAAGATTTTGTGTTTGTAGTTTCCAAAAGTTTTTCTCTTTGGTTATTAAGTTTGAATATGTATAGATATGTTCTACGGTGTTACTTATTTTTCTTTCATGGTTGTGAAGTTCGTTGATGTTTTGAGAACTAAAATTTGTGTTTCAGAAGTAGTGTTATTTTGTCTACTTTGGTCATCTTGTGTTCTAGTCCAAAAGTATATTTTGATGTATTTTGATGAGTAGATGGCAACGTGTATACCATTATACATCTAGTATTGGGATATGTATAACTTTTTCTTGGTTCGTCTTTCTCCTGGGATGGATCATGCTTTCAAATTTAGCCAATTTCTATACTTAATGTTTGTATCTTATCTAGATAAATATATTTAGTGTCTAACCTTTGTTTTAGTCCAAGTAATCCTGGCATGGCCGACTTCATTGCAAAATTATTTATGCCATGGCCTAATTGTAATATTTTTTTGTTAAGGCCGACTTGTAATTAGTTTTTGGGTAGGTTGAACTTGTTTTTTCCTAATGATCTACATTGTATATAAACACTATTTGAGGTTAAGAAGTGTGTGAAAAAGAAGATGAAGTATAAAAATAAAAAGATCTACTAGTAGAGTTTTAATAAAATAGATTATGTGGAAAAAAAGTGCAAAGACTGTAATATAGTGTTGTAGTGTTGACAAGGTTGTGCAGAACACCTGCATTATCAAGATTTCTCATTATCTACTTTGGAGAATTGTATGTATCTTTGACAGTGAGTCTCAGGTACATAAATCTCTATATGTATCTTACTACTCTGGTAGTGAGCCTCTATATGTAATTTTAGGGGTGGTGAGCTCCTTTCTATATTATTTCCATAAAGGCGATGAGTCTTTTTGGAGTAGTGAACTCCTATCCTTTTTATAATTAATATACATATATCAATGATTTAACTTTGTGGGCAAGTGATCACTGTGGTTTTTCCTAGTTTTGGTTTTCCATGTATAAAATCTCGTTGTTCATGTGCTGATGTTTTATGATCTTTGTTTACTAAATAAGTTGTGGACTAATTTACTTTGAGGATGGAGTATTTAAGTAAATTTGGTATATGTTGAGTCAATGCCCCTCTAAGAATTTAGTATAATTAACACTGTATATATGATCTGATTACAAAGATAGTAGGAGCTCACTAATCTAGACTTGCAACCAGAGGCTCACTTCCTATATAACACTGAATATAGATAGGAGGTTATTGCTGTGGACTTGTAAAGAGAGGCTCACTGTCAAAGTAGCAAGATATAGAAAAGAACTTGTGCATGCAAAATTCATTGTCCTAGGGACAAGGTACATACAAATATTCTCAATAGATAAGAAGAAATTATCCTGATAATGTAGCTATCTTTCACAACTCTAAAAACTTCAACAACACACCATCTCTACATTTTCAAAACAATAATCTCAAAAACTGTACTCTGCTCTTTTGAAACTCTACTTATAGATCTTATATTTCTCGATCACAACTCTCTTACTTTTTTACAAAGAATATATTGTACTTATATAAAAGATAAGTCATTGGAATTACATCAAGGTCATTCATGCTAGAATAAAATTATAATAAGGTTCATGCCAAGAGCACCTAGATCAAAATATAGGTCATGCATAACATGAACCCATTTGAATAAGAGATAAACATTAATTGCAATACCTAAACCAAAAATATGAAGCATGTGATCCACTCTAGGAGAGAGAGGGGACCTTGATCACATTACACATATCCTAATACCAAATCAACAATTACCAAAACAACTTCCATAGTTATATCAAACGTGTAGCATCACACTGTCAAAAGGACCACATCACTTGCTAGCTATATCTAGACCTCCACATGCTATGGTGAGATCTAATATCCACATTAGAGACCATATCAATTTCTATCTATCCACATTAGAGTTCATCACAACACATTTCTGGAACAAGAACATAAACTTATCATAAATGCAACACTTGGTAACATTTTTTTTGGATCACCAAGAATTATTTTCAGATCACTGAAAAAAAAACACAACCAAAACCAAAACCTACATTAAAAATCACATGTGCACATCTTCAACCTTTATTTTTGGAGTAGAAACCTTCCAGAAAGAACAATTGAACAATGACCATCTTCAACTATATATCTCTATCACTGAACAATAGACTTTTAGACCTACTAAAGTACCGATAAACATCATTCTCATGTGATCTCCAAAATACATGCATGTGTTCCACTTTTCTATAGCACTATCATGTCTAGCACACAACCTTACATCTTTTGGACTAAACTTCCTTCTTTTTAACTTTTCTCGACCACCATATATACTTCAACATGGCTTCAACATATACCTCCAGACCACATTGTTTGAAAGAGTAAACACCTCCAAACTATAATGTTTGGAATCAATGAAAACCAGACAATAAAAACCAAACATATATTTCCTACAATCTCCCCCTTTTTCATTGATAGAAAACAACCACTAAATTTTTTTCATTAATATTGTACCATCCTAAAAAGTAAGCACTTAATTTATGCTCATTTAGGGACCATTTTTAGCCTACTTTAGTGTGTTTCTTATGGTAGGACCTCATATTGCACTTAAATGCAAACTTAATTGAAATATAGGTCCCCCTTCTGCAAACTTGAGGTTGGATCTAATTTGTATGCTTAATTTCCCTCTTTTCATCCATTCACATAATTCATTTCCCACCTAGGTCCTATGCATTCAATTTTGGATTTTGGGATTTGCCCTGATTTCTTGGCAGACTGAGGTTTTCGCCACCTCTATTTGGCACACTCCCCTAAATCCCAAACAAAATTTAGCATGCCAAGACTAGGCCAAACTAAGTCAACCTTGTCCTTGGGCATTGAATTTAAGCGAGCTTTAGGCCTAATGCAGAGGTTTTTCTCCTAGACCTTTAATTGAGGTCAGCCTAAGAGATTTGAACCCTAAAATGTGTATAAAAAGATACATCTTCCTCTCATTTTTACATCATGATACACATACAAGCTACCATTGTGCATTCAAGAGATCCAAGTTCAAGCAAGCATCCATTTGAAGGCATCCATTATCAAGCATTCAAGTGCAAGGAAGCCATCAAGCATGTCAAGTCTTCATTCCATCATGCATTCAAGGCATTTCCTTCCATAGATCTATCTTATTTCCCCATTGGAAGCCAAGCAAAGGAGTTTGACATTAAGGAAGGAGATCTACATTCATTCATCAAGTTTTATTCTTCTCTTTCTTTCTTAATCCAACATTGTGGTGAATTACAACATCTACTACATGAGGTTTTTTCTTACATGATTTCCTTTTATTTTTGTGTTGATTTAAAGCTATTGCATCAATATTCTTAATCGCATACTTAGAAACAATTGCATCTACATGGTTGATATACTCCATTATTTAGATCCAATCTCTGCTACATGACAACTTTCCTTCAATTTAATTTATTTCATTTTAAGGTTGATTCATAAACAGGGGTTTGGCTGAGAAAAATTCCTCCCCACAACCTTCTTCCCCTTCTTTTCTATGTGCAGGAGTAGGTTTAAGGAGTTTCAGAGCCGGATTCAAGAATATCAGAACCAAACATAAGTCCTCAGAAAGTTTCATCAGTTTTAGAGTTTAAAACACTAGGTCAACTTTGTCTGACATAGTCCTGGACTAGGTCAACTTTTTGGACAATGCCGACTTTGTTTGACATATTCCTTTGGATCCTAAATTTTCACAGTCAACAGTTATAGGTGTCAAGGTGCCAAGTCGAGAACCCTTTCTGATTCTAACAGTTTTGCAATAGTCAATTTCAGATCTAAAGGTCAACCCTCCCCTTCTTGTTTTCAAGGTGACTTCATCCTTCCTATTTTCCTCTTGCACATACTTCATAGATCTAATTTAATCATATATTACATTTACATATCAGATTTACATATAATTAACATTTCCTTCATAGGGAATCCAAAACCCTGCATTGTGTAGATCACAAATTTGCACCCTTTCTCTCTTGGTTGTGCTAATCGGGTTCACTTTGTTAGGGGTTTTGTATTCCAATGTATGCAGGAAGTGGGGATCTACCATTTATCACCATTTTATACATTACAAATATATTAATCATTTTCAACCCTCCCTAACTAAATAACCAAAACATTCCTATACACATTTCAAACTTCTGTAAAACACATTGTCAAATAACCATTTTATTTATATTTCTCCCCCTTTTTCATGAAGGACAAATGCCAAAACCATACCTACCATTGTTTCCCCTGAGATAAGTCACTAAAATTAGTCCAGAAGCTCTCTCTAGATAGATGCACCACTCTGATGCACTTAGTTAGAAGGAGAGGCAACATACCCAAGCTTCTCCCAAAGAAACTCACAAGTATCTTTCACCAAAGATTTAGTAAATCTGTCTAAAATTTTTTGTTTTGTAGAAATGTACTCTATCTCACTTCCTTTTCAGCAACCTTCTCTCTCAATAAATGGTATCTGATTGATATATGCTTTATTCTTGAATGCATCACTAAATGCTTCAAAAATTTGATTGCACTTGTACACTATTATCACACGTAATAATATAAATGACTTATTTGGAGAGAAGGAAAATAGTCCATTGAAGAAGAAGAGGAGGCTTATGAACAAATTGAGAAAAGGCTTAAAATGAAGAAGAAGAAAAATTAAGGGAGGAAATGCAGAAATCTAGGAGGGAGGCAAAATTAGAAGAAATATGGAGAAGGATGGAGATGCTTCATGAGAATTTGAAAAATAGGGAAGTAGAGTTGGATAAGATCGCACATGATGCTTAGACTGTAGTGACACAATATGCTCAAAAGTTGGAGGAAACAAAGACACAATTGAGTAAAAAAAGGAAGCGCTACAATAATCAATTGCCTAAGCATCAAGGAATGCAAGAGAAATACAAAGATTGAGATCTAAACTAAGGAATAGTGAAGATCAATTAAGGACATTGTGTTACTCAACTGATGGATATGATGATGAAGACTGAGATCAGAGGTATACAAGATTGTTGAAAGGATTAGACCATTTTTTATTTTTTCATTGATATCAAGCAATTGATTTCTGGTTTATATTGAATTGCCATATCTTTTAGAGTTGATTTAATTGGGAAAGTTAATAAAGTTCAGACAATGATAAGTTCATATTGAGATAATTGTTTTCTACTTATCAAGTCGGTAAAGCAGATTGGGCAAGTTGGTAAGACTAAATAGTTATGTTACCGAGAAAGAATTTTTTCGGTAAAGGGATGTGTAAGTCGGTCAAGACATTGAGGCACTGAGCAGTGCATGTTAGTCATTGAGCCGAGAGTTAGTTGTCGAGCATAACAAATGTTAGAAACATAGATAAGAATGCATTTAATGGTGAGCCACAATGATCTAGAAGATTCCAAGGATGAAGAAGAAGTTATTTACAAGATCTACGCATGGGAAAATTCAAGGTAAAGATCTATGGTATAGATTAAGTGGAAAAAGTAAAGGTTTTACTTCCAAGAAAAGTGCAAGTTTCGAGGTGATGCTGAGGTGGTTCACCGAGTTTCAAGTTCATTGAATTAGATCAAAAATTTGATCTGACGGTTGAGAGTGATTGAAGGAAAACCTAATCAAGGAGATTAAGAGGCAAAATTAGAATCTATTTAAAGGATGAATTTGAATAACACAGGGCTGGAAAGTTGAAGTGTTGAAGTTCTACCGAGTGATGTAGTGAAGAGAAAAGAGGTGTAAGTCTAAGTCTAGAGTAGAGCTATATGAAGTATTGATGCCAGTAGTTAGAGAGCGCATAAGGGTTCTGATCAAGAAAGATGTAGTTGTAGTTTAACAAATCATTTAATACAATGTTGCTTATTTGCATTTGTAACAGAGAAATCTCTTAACCGAGTGGACTTAACAGTCCTATTGTAAAATCCTTGAGAAAGGTGACATTCTAAAAGAGTTTTCAAAGCCCTCTAACCAGGCCACTCCTAACAAGGTGAAGATCTTAACGGGTCTGAGGTAAATCCCCTAACAGGGTCACATATAACAATGTGTATTGTAATCTTTAACATGATTGGCTTTTAATTAAGCATTCTTTAGAAGAGTATTTTCATTTGTGGGTGACAATTCCCATAGAGTTTTTTTCCCAAATTGGGTTTCCTCGTTAAATTTGGTGTTAAATATTTTATGTGCATGATATTTATTGTTTATGCAATTTTTTGTTTGAGTTATTGAAGTTTTTTGGTGATTTGGTTGATGTTGTTGTTTATCCTACCAAGTTGAATCTGAGTTAAATTATCATAGTTTTATGATTCACCCCCCCTCTCAGTAAACCAATAATTGGTATCAGAGCTGAGTACTCCAAGAGATAATTTTAAAAGAATTGAGTTAAAGATTTGAAGATGTATAAGAGGGAGGCACTAAAGTTGAATAAGTATAACTTGTCTACATGGAAAAATCGAATGAGGTTGCACCTATCTGGGATTGGAGAGTATGAACTATACTATCTTGACAATGAGGATTCACCACCGCTATTTGGACCCTTAACACTTGAAAAAATCAGAGAAAGACAAGACCACACACAAGTTATGATTGAGATATCATTTACTCTCACCAAACTGGAGTTCAATGACCTTAAAGGATGTGAGACAGAAAAATAGATGTGGGATAAGATTGAATTGGTACATGGTGGAGATCAGGATGTTCAGAAGGCAAAATCTAAAAGCTTAAGAGGCAAATTTGATTCTATTAGAATGAAAGAAGGTGAAAATGTTACACAATACAGTCAAAGACTAAAAGAAACTGTGAATGCTATCAGATGTGCTGGAGGAAAGATAAATGAAGAAGATGTGACAAGCAAAATGTTGAGGACATTGTTACCTATTTATGCCATCTGAATATCTACAATACAAGAAATGAGATCCATTTCTTAGATGATTATTTCACTAGATGCTACTATTGGTAAGTTGATTACTTTTGAGCTTAATGATTTTGATAATAGTTTACTTGCTATTTTTAGGATTAATTCTGCATTTAAAGCATCTTTGAAGATTGGAAGTTCTAGAGAGTCTAGACCTAGTGATGGTTATGCAAGTAGTGCTAGTGAAAGATTTTATAGTTGCAAGAGTGATTTAGAGGAACTATATGCTGAAGATGAAGCAAATGAAAGAGAGTTTGAAGCTCTACTAGCTAGAAGACTATAGAGAGGTAAAGAAAGTATCAAGGTAAGTTACCTTTGAAAATTTTAAATGTAACAATATTGGTCACATTACTGCTAGATGCCTTGAAAATGACAGTGATGAGAAGAAAGGCAATCGAGATGATAACAAAAGAGAAAAAATATTTAGTAGATTTTGAGATTTCAAAAACAAAGATAAGAAGTCATGCCATATTGCTAATGAAGGACTAATTGATGATGATACAGATAATGATGATGGCGAAGAAGTTGTATATGTTGCTACCAAGGATAATTCTAATGAAGAAAAGCAAGAAGAAAAAGCCCTAATATCACATCTAAGAAAAAATGATACCTTATAGATAGTGGTTGTTCATACCATATGATTGGTGACACACTTAAGCTCACTACTATGGAAGAACATGATGGAGGATATGTTAGATTTGGTAATGATACTCCATATCCTATGAAAGGTAAAGGTTCTATAATTCTATTGAATAATACCAAATGTGATGATGTCTATTGGGTTGAAGGACAAAAGTATAATCTATTGAGTGTGGCACAACTAAACAATATAAGACACCGACTAAAATTTTAGAATGGAAAGGTAAAAGTGTTTGATCAAAAAGGAAGTATGATTGTCACTAGAGAATAATCTAAAGGTAACTTATTTTACTTTGATACATCTACTAAGAGTTTTTTATATGCTAATTTTGAAGATGCATGGTTATGGCATATGAGGTTATGTCATGTGAATTTTGACAATCTAATTAAAGTGAACAAAAATAATAGAGTTAGAGGTCTACCGAGATTGGAGAAACCTGAGAATGCCATGTGCAAAGAATGTCAAGTTGGAAAAATGACTAAGTCAATATTTGCAAGTAAGTCTTATCTTACACAAGGAATTTTGGACTTAGTGCACACTGACCTATGTGGACCGATGAGAACACAAAGCTACTATGGTGATAGATATTTCATTTTGTTTGTTGATGATTATTCTAGAATGATTTCTATCATGTTTTTTAAGGAAAAATCTAAAGCTTTTCAAATGTTTAAGTGGTACAAGGCAAGATTTGAAAAGGAAACTGGAAGAAAACTGAAGTGTCTAAGATTTGATAGAGGAGGAGAGTTTACTTATGATGAGTTTACACTCTTATGCAATGAACATAGAATAAAGAGACAAATGTTTTCACCAAGGACACCACAACACAACAGAATAGATGAAAGGATAAACAGATCCATTGTGGATTGTGCGAGAACACTAATGATTCAAAATGGTATTTCTCAAACATATTGGAGAGAAGCAGTCAACACTACTGCTTATACACTTAACTGAGTACAAATGAAGAAAGGTACAAGAAAGACTCCATATGAGATTTGGTATTATCACAAACCAAATGTAAGTTATTTCAAAGTATTTGGAAGTAGATGTTATATTCTAAAAGATGCTAGAGATGGTAAATTTGATTCTAAAGGAGATGAAGGAATATTCTTAGGATATTCTACCAAGAGAAAAGCTTACAAATGTTTGAACAAGTCTACTAACAAAATTGTGGAAAGTGAAAATGTGAGAATTGATGAATTTGCAGAGAAAAATGATGAGGATAGAAAGAAGGAACGAAAGGCTATCAAAGATTTGTATATATTCAACCTGATGTTTCTGATACCTTACCGAAAGCACAAACTGAGGAGGAAGCTGAACAAAGAGAACTACCACCAAATGATGGAAATGAAGTTCCATCGACTACCGAACCTGTTCTAGCCAAGTATGTGAGGATACACCACTCACCGAGCAAGATTATTGGAGACAAGAATGTTGGAATTATAAGAAGAAGAAAGGTAAGAGACAATACATGCTTAATTTCTGAATTAGAGCCAAGAAGAGTAAAGGATGCATTGGAGAATGAAGACTGGGTTAAAGCTATGAAAGAAGAGATAGATCAGATTGAAAATAATAACACGTGGAATTTAGTACCCAGACCTACAGATAAAAATGTTTTTGGTATAAAGTAGATTTTTAGAAATAAATTGAATGAACATGGAGATGTAATCAGAAAAAAGAAAGACTAGTTTGCAAGGGATATGCACAAGAAGAAGGTATTGACTATGGTGAAACTTTTGCACATGTTGATAGATTAGAAGGAGTTAGAATTCTACTAGCATATGTAGCTTACAAAGGATTTAAAGTCTATCAAAAGGATGTAAAGTCTACATTTATTAATGGTATTCTTGAAGAATAAGTTTATATAGAACAGCCTGAAGGATTTTTTGAGAATACTAACAAGGAGATGGTATGCAAACTACACAAGGCACTATATGGTTTGAAACAAGCACTCCGAGCTTGGTATGCAAGGACCCTGTATATCTAATCAAGATTGGATTTCAAAGAGCTAGTGACAACAGTAATGTGTATCTGAAATGTGATAGTAATAATAAGATTTTGATTGCTGAGATATTTGTTGATGATTGTAAAGTAGAAAAATGATGTTTATTGAATAAGAGTGTTTTGATACTCAAATCACTTATCACCTTACATTTAATGTTTAGAGTGGAGGGATAAATAAGACATTCCCTTTTATTCTCAAATGTACAAAGAAAGGATCCAAATTGATCAACCCAAAAAGGATCAATGCATAAGTGAATCAATCTATTGGAAATAAGAATAAAGGAGATCCTAGGTTTCCCTCTTAAAATGTGTGTGACAATGAATGTAAATGTGTGATAGATTTACAATGATTAAGTATTTGAATTGAAATGGATAGGAGGAATGCACTAACCTTGAAATATTGCAGATCAAAGAATGCTATTTTCTGAGGTCTGTACTCTATTTCTGGAAAAACTGAAGTATGATCCAGAACCGGAACGCAGAGATGAACAAAACCCAAAAATATTTTTCCAATCCAACTCCATCTTATGAAAAATTTCAACCTTGACCCATAAATGTCAACCCTGACCCAATAATGTCAACCTTGACCTGCATAGGTCGGACAAAGAATCTGTTCACGGATCCCGAAAGTTGACCGAAAAGGGTATCCAAATCTGGGTTCAAATCCACAGTCCCGAACCTGTACCTACAAGAAAAATAGGTTTGTTTGTTGTGGGGGAGGGGTTTGCCTTAGTCAAACCCTGATTTAGGAATTAACCTTGAAATCAATAATTGAAATAAGAATGCTAGCAAGTAGTACAATTGAATCTAATAATGAAGTTATGATATTGAATAGATATGTAATTGTAATGCAAATGTAAGCAAGTATGTAAATATGAAAGCATGGACTTTAGAAACCATAAACCTCCATGATTTTATGCTTGAAATCCACCTTGAAGGGAGAATGAATGAGTCTTGAGGATGCACAAAGGATCTTGAAGGAAGATGACACCACCATGATGGCTAGATCTAGGGTTTGAATGATGAATCTTGAATGCTTGAACCAAATCCCTTCAAAGGCTTGAAAGCTTGAATCCTTGATCTTCAATGGAGAAATTGAATTCTTGAGAGGAAGACTTGAACACCTTGAAATCTTGGAAACATGTAGAACAATGGATGCTTGAAATTTTTGGTTAATCACCTTTTCTTACTTGGTTCATGGTTAGAGAAAATGAGAGAGATAGACTTCCTTTTATATGAAATTAGGGCACAATCTTCTAAGGAGGCCAACATAGGAGAATTAAATTCCAATTAGACCCATGCCCCTAGTAGTGGACCTATATTAAATATAATTTAGGATTTTCCGCTTCGGAACCCAAAACAGCTGACCTAGAAGCGGGAAAATGAAATTTTGATGACCTTCGACAACTGACAAGCTTCTAGATTTGGAAGGGGGACCCAGGTCAAGGTCGAGGTCGACCTTGACCCAGGGGGTCAAAACCCCTGGAAAATGTGCAAGGTGGGATAGAAGGTGCCCAGAGAGGCCCAATCAGGGTCCTAAACAGGCACAGAAGCAGAGGATGATGCAGAAACGGGAGGATGATATGATGGAGGTCAAAAACATCCCCTAAGGAGGGCTAAACATTCTTAACATGGAAGTGCTTCCATTTTAAGATGATACATTAAGCCCCCACTTTAGCAGGAGTATGGAAATCGAACATGCTCACGATAAAGTTAGAAGAAAGACATCGCTGGATCGCAATGAAGTAGAATATCACTAAGTCAAGGACATGAGCCCCTAGACCAAGGATTCTTACTTAACATACATACATAAAGATATGGAAATAAATAGCAATCAATCATAGAAAACATACATGACTACATAAGCAGGACAAAAGCAACACTATAGATAACATAACTTCATGATCTAATCCTACTAGCATGAAAGCGAAAAGAGAGAAAAGAAAAAGTGATTACCTCACCTAGTAAGATGCCCACCTTACTATGAATCACCAAGGAGGGAGAACCCAACAAATTCACCCATAAACTATACTTGTAATTGTAAATGCGTCTTCTGACGGCTTTTGAAAATATCCATAGATCCACATTCTTGTATCACTATGGAATATAAAATGCATGTCCATTCAAGATTTAGCAACTTATGTGCGTTACCTTTCGAGGATTTAGCATATTGTAAAATAAAAGGGTGCATATCTCTTCAGGATTTAACAACTTATGTGTGTTACCTTCCAAGGATTTAGAAAAAATAAAAGTAAAAATGTGTATCTCTTCAGGATTTAGCAACTTGTGTGTGTTACCTTCCAAGGATTTAGCATATATAAAAAGTAAAAATGCGTGTCTCTTCAGGATTTAACAACTTGTGTGCGTTACCTTCCAAGGATTTAGCATGCTACAAAATGTAAATAAATGTAAATTATAGTACAAGGGAGACCCTATATATGCCCCCCTCCTTATCATGACTGCCCACTAGGCAGGATAAGGAAGAGAAAGAGAATACCTACTTCACAAGGTAAGGAGATATCCAACTTAACAACAATGTATACCATATTCTTAGCGAAGAGCCTTGACCCTTTCATCCAAGAACATAGATAATCATGAAATGGATATATCACTTATGGAAAAAGGATCCTCAAAAGGGAAGAGATCTCATCAACAAGACCCTCACCATAGAGGAGTACTTAGGATAAAATGTCATCTTCTAAAGACAAGAGGGACCAAAGATTCAACCATCAAGCCCCCTATAATCAAGAGGAAGTGGAATCTTAGGAATGAAGGAGTCAAACTCTAACCAAAGCAAGGGAAAGAGTTTATAAAGAACATAATTTGCAAAATAAAGAAGAGGTGATGACCTAGGACAATCACCTCTTAAATAAGAGGGTATCCATAGTAAAAAACATACATCTTTATAAGGAAATAATGTTATATGATAAACAAATGCCACTATGCTAAGGAAATTAAATCCTTAGATAGAGGAAGAAGTAAAATACCTTTCCCCCCAGGGGTGAAAGCAAGGGATATATCAAGAGATATTGTAGCAAAGAGATATCATGTGAGAAGTGAAAAAGTAACCCTTGTGAGGGATAGCACACTATTCGGTTTCCAAGGTGAGAGATTTATCAACCATGGAAACCCAATGTCAAACAATGAAATAGGTTATAATCAAAGACATAGATCCTTAATGCAAATCATGTATGATTGGATATCACATAATAGATAGATACTGCTTAACCAAGGGAAAGTGGATCCCGAAAAGGCAGAAAAGAAGGAGATGGCATCCTTGCCCCCCAAGTGTAGGGACAAGGATGAAAGGGGACCTATTATATCACTCACAATACTATGCAAGACAACGAGCCCCCAAATATTAGGCTAATATTGTTTACATAATATGGAGTTCCATAATAGGAACATAAATGTTATTTAGAAAAAATAGGATTGAAATATAACTCATTGCCACATGATATATAAATAGCTTTACTATCAATGAGTTGCCTAATCTTAAGATGTAAAGCATGAAATTCATTAGAGCGATCGTGAAATCTATGATAGAAACAAAAAGGAAGAATCTTCAAGTATAGACTACGTTTCTTTTTGTGTTTAGGTCTAGTAATCATCTTAACACGAAGGAGTTTAGGCAGAACAACCTCTTGGTCAAATTCCTTCATAGGGTCATCATGTTTTGAAATGTTATTTGATATGTTGGTAACATTGATGTGTTGTTGAGGATTAAATCCCAATCCATAAGAATGCTCATGCCCCCCATTCTGTAAGGGCATTTTAATTCCATGTTTATGCTTAGCACATCCTTGAGTATGGAATCCTTGTTTAACTAGTAAATGATAACCATGACCATAACAAGAAGCCATATCACAAGGAGTCAATGGAACTTTGGTAGTCACTATGTCATCATTAGTATGTTTGATAGATTCACGAGAAGGAAAAAGAAAGGAATACATCCTAGGAGAAGATGGGGTAGGAGCTTGATGCTCCGTAGGATCACCACTAAGAGGGAGAGCATTAAGGGAATTCATATCATTTTCCGCTAATGCCTCATCACTAGAAGGAATCCCAATTAGATGTATTGTATTAATAATGTTATCTTCTTTCTCTAAAATGTTTGTATAAGGGGAGTGTGTTTTAGAAAAAGAGTCATCATCATGTATGAATATGTCATCCATTAATAAATCACCCTCTCAAGTATCAAATCCTCTTCACAAGAAGGAGATAAATCAATGTCTTTATCCAAGGGTTCATCCCAAAAAGTAAAATCACCCATAATGGCCTCATGAGGAAGAGAATAATCAACATCCAAATCCAAAGGTTCATCCCAAATAG
>MU223234.1:10892-22014 GCA_018584345.1 Thuja plicata | reverse complement strand
CACAATACCATAACACAAGGATTTTTGCATGGAAACACGGTAAAGGGAAAAACCACAGTGGGGATGGAACCCACGAGATTTACTCTATAGAAGTAAATAACCATGTTAAAGGTTTAATTACAAAGAGGGGAATGCAAATGCATGCAAAAATAAGGAATACAACCCTAGAAAGGGTCACTACCTTACAAAATTATGGAAAACAATCCACAAGAAGATTGAACTAGATCGCAACATCTACAAATGCCAAAACAATTCCAATTAAGTGCAGTAAAATAAATTCACACACTTCATGCTATAACTCTTCTCTACTTTGAACCAAACCTCAATTCACATACCATTTGCATACATAACATACACATCAAAATAACCTATTATGTTGATCTTATATATATGCTTCAACAATTAGATCATCAATTGAGTCGACCTTAAGAACATTCTAAAATAATGTAACATGTAGCAACTCAGCTAGATCCATATACAAAACTTAATGTAGACCAAAAATAATTCTCCTCAATTAATAAAATGTTGGCTCAATGCCCTCAAACTCATAAACTAGTCGGCCAATCGATCTGAAAGGATTGCACAAAGATCTAATGAATATTATCATTGTTCTTCATTGCTAACCCAAAATCTGATACACAAAACCTCATAACTTGATCAAATGATAACATCAAGTCCTACAAATTTGGGATGTGGTAAAGTATATCATCATGATGCTTCCCTCAAGTTCGTACCTCAAAATACCAATCTATGTAGTCGTGTCAAACCTTTTCCTGTAAACTGTGAAATCTCATGTTTTTGTTGTACTTAGTCAAATCTTTCATCAAACATTTGGTATGACCAAAAAAAGTGTAGAGAACATGTGGAATGTTTATCATTGTCATCAATGACAACATCTAAAATATAAAAAGCAGTGTCACTTGCCAAAAAACTCCCCCTTTGGAATTGATGGAAACACTCAGTGAAAAATGACTAAGTGTCAACAAAGCAAATGCCAAAATACTAACTGCTCCAAGAATCCAAATCTCACATACTCCCCCTAAGATAAATAAACATTTTTCATAGATATCTCTCCCCCTTTGACATCAATGGAAAATTTAGGGGTCCACAATAGAATTTCTACACAAAATTCCTATAAAGATGCATATATGTGCAAATAGACCTTCCATACTTACAAAATCTTAAGGACATCTCAGAATGCATTCTTTAAAGTACTAAAATCCTTGTCCCAACTCCATCTGAGACTTTGTAGTGATTGAAACAAAGGTTAAGGCAAGAGACACTATTGAGGCAACAAAGGAATTCCTAGATGAAGATAAGATGGGATTTGATGACGCGGAACTAGTTAAAGGTCTGATTAGTCTTGATGCACTCAGTTCTATTTAGATGATAAATCTTGCATCTGTGGCATAAGAAAAGGCAAGGAAAGAGATATTGAAGACTCATATCAAGGAAAATGAGCTTTTGGGTCTTGAATCCAATGTACTAAAGAAAATCATGCCTAAATATGTGAAGGATCAGAATGTCACTACATCTGGCCAGCTAGAGGGCTTAATTAATGATGTAAGTACTCATTTTGATTCATTACAAAGATCTACTATGATAAAGGTAAAAGATGAGTTTGATGAGAAAAGATTCAGTTAGTTGTGTGCCTTGAATGTTAAGGATAAAACACTTTTAGGAGTTGGAATGAAAAGAGTTCAAGATGCCTTATCAGAAGGAGGAACTTTCAAGAATCTGAGTTTATTAACATAACGCGTAGGTAAGCATTATCTATTGAATGAAGATATGATGCATCAGGTGAACCAAGTGTTTCTTTTGCCTCTTTTAATCTACTAAAAAATGTATTCATCTTAGGACCAGTTAATATTCTAATCTCACAATCATTCTTTCCTTCTTGGTAACTAGACTCTTGATCTTGTCATTCAATGCAAGTGCCTTTCCTTCACGACTAGACGGAGAAGATTTTATAGGATCAAAATACTGTGATAAATCAGATAGTTTTTTCTCACTTTCCTTGATTAGCTTCTCCAAATATTCACACACCCAGGATAGGATATTCATCCTCTATATATTGTTCCTCCCTTTGATAAGGCATCTTGAACTCTTTTCATTCCAACTCCTAAAAGTGTTCTATCCTTAACATTCAAGGCACGCAACTAACTAAATCTTTTCTCATCAAACTCATCTTTTACCTTATCATAGTAGACCTTTCTAATGAATCAAAATGAGTACTTACATCATTAATTAATCCCTCTAGCTAGCTAGATGGAGTGACATTCTAATCCTTCACATATTTAGGCATGATTTTCTTTAGTACATTGGATTCAAGACCCAAAAGCTCATTTTCCTTGATATGATTCTTCAATATCTCTTTCCTTGCCTTTTATTATGCCACAGATACAAGATTTATCATCTGAATAGAACTGATTGCATCAAGACTAATCATACCTTTAATTAGTTTAGCGTCATCAAATCCCATCTTATCTTCATCTAGGTATTCATTTGTTGCCTCAGCAATGTCTCTTGCCTCAACCTTTGTTTAAATCACTTTCTCTTATGTTATTTTTTTGGTCTGCATTTGAACTGATTGCTTAACATCTATAGCCTTCTCACCCTCATCCTTGTTTTCTCCTTCAACATTTTCTTTCTTATCATCAACCATAGGAGCAATTGATATAATGATTGGAACACATGAAATGTAGACATCAAAAATATCATCTGTAACAGGAATATTGTGTTGGAAAGTGATTCATTTTGGAGTGATATGGGACACTTGAGGGTTTTCATTTATGGTAACATAGCTGGTATGGATGATCACTTGGAGTTGTTTACAACTTTGGAGATACATATTGCAAAATGACTAAGTACAATAAATAAAAATACAAAGTATAGCAGTTAAATTTTGGATAGCAAAGTTAGTATATGATGAGTGAAGACTTGCAAGCTTAGGAAAGGATATTTTGGGGTATTTATGACCTTCAGTTAAGGTCGCTTGAGTTTTGGCATTGATCACAATGAGTTACAATGTGTTGAAGATATACAAAGATAAAGTAACAGTGATACAGGGCAGATGAACAATCGCGATGATTAAGGATGTATGACATGGAATCTAAATGTGCTAATTTGGATTGGGATTGTGAATAACCTATAATTTGGTTGTATAAGTTTGAAAAATTTGTATTTACTCTTTTCATAAGTATTAATTCTATTTTGTAATGTATTTGAGAGTCGGATGGATAATGTAATAACATATATATATGACAAGGTTTTTGTAAAGCGAAGCATGGCATGGTATGTAGAATGACAGATGGATGGAATGGATGCATTGTGATGTCAGGAAGATATTGATGTAAGCTACAACTAGAACTATCTAAGAATAATTTGATGCTTGTATTGTTCACTACTGATAATTGATTGTAATGTAACTATATTTTTTATTGTAAGAGCAATGTGCTCAGTATACCTTTAACAGGGTTTTGTATTCCCCTAACAAGAAAATGTGCTTATGTAATATTCATCTCCTAATAGGGCTAGGTCTCCTAATAGGGATACAATACTTTAGCACATATTTTTGAGTACCATACCCATTGTGGTTTTAACTTGGCTAGGGTTTCCTCGACAACAATTCATGGTGTTATGAGTTATGTGTTGTGTCCTTATGTTCTTTTCATTTCAATAATTATATAGTTAAGTTGGAAATTATTAATTTCATCTTTAAAGTGCTTTAATACTGTTTCACCCCCTCCCCTCCCCTATCAGTATTACTTAATCCTAACAATTGGTATCAAACCTTTTGGTCCTTGGAGGGAAAGTTTAACAACTTAAGGGAGATCAGGATGGTTCTGAAAGTTTATAGGAAAACTTTGAAGAAACACTTGAAGATCTTGACAAAGCTAAAGCAGAGAATGGTGACTTGAAATTAAAATTGAGAAGAGTAGGGGGATTCATTAAGAAATTAAAAGAATAGCTTGAAATTTCCAGAAGTCAGAGACAAGATCTTATGGTTAAGATAAAAGAGGATTCAGACAATGATACTTCAGATCATATAAAATAGCTTGAGCAAGAGAAAGATACTTTGAAGCTTAATCATGAAACTACTTCACTACAGATGGCTAAAGATATTAAATAGGAAAAGGATGCTAAGAACAAAATTGAAGAAACCTTAAAAGATGCTAATATTCAGATTAGACAAATGAAGACTGAACTTGATCACTACAAGAACACGTATTTGAAATTAGAGAAATATAATCATATCATAAAAGGAGAACTTGTTGAGGCAAAGAAACATATTGAGAGACTTCACATGAGTAGTGACTTGATCAATGAATAGAGAGATATACATAAACCTAAAGGAGACATGACTGGAGTTGGCTTCAATGAAGCTGAATGTTCAAAGAATCAACAAGAAAAATTGGATGCGAAGATTGATGGAGAAAAACCCACTCTTGAAAAACCTAAAGAACAGATCAAACCTTTCAGAGATAGATGTTTTGGATGTAACAATGTTAGACACATGAAGATAGAGTGTAGAGGTAAAGCCCATTTCAAACCTTTTTGGGGTTATTGCTTTAATTGTTATGCATATGGACACAAGAAAGTAGAATGTAGGAAACCTAATCAATCGCGATTCAAACAAGATTACATTAGTGAAGAGATAATAGCTAAGATCGTATGTTACAAATGTAATAACCTTTGGCACATCGCAAAGTATTATAAGTTGCAGGTTAATCAGAACAGATCACCTCCTATATGTTACAAATGTAACAATCCAGGACATAAAGAGAAGTTTTGCAAGTACAATGGGACTGACAATAGAAGAGAACTACCTCCTATGGTTATAAAGAAGAATATTGGTGATACTGGTAAGAGTCTTGCAGAGTATAGGAGTGAATTTAACAATTTTTTTAGGAAAGTAGAAGATATCAACAATAATAAAGTATGGAAGATAAAGGAGTCTAGTGAGGAAAAGGTTTAGGAAGAGTCAGTAGATGCTACTGAGTCTTCGCCTAATGCTAACATTGCTAGATCAACCTAGATGGCCAAGCATGGCCTTAGGGGGAGCATTGGAAGAAAACATCAAAAATCTATCCAGCCATTGAATATGAGGAGTAAGCTCTTGTGAGCTTAGGGAGAGTATGTAGAAATGTTTTGGGACATATATCTATGATCACATAGATTTAGAATTCTATATCCTATGATCGCCAGATTGTTATTCGACTGGATTATGTGCAAAAATGAGTTTATTGGGAACTGTTTCATTTCTTAACTTAGCGAAGTATAAGGTTAACAAAAATAACATGTTTGAACACCATTTGAAGAGTAGATCCTGAGGTGAACAGAGTCTAGAGCAGAAGAAGAATCAAAAAAAGTGTGTTGAAGATTTTTATCAAAGAAGGAACTCGCATTTTAGCAGATAAGAGGTATTTAGATTGATTTCAAAGCTTTGACTATGGATACTCCAATGATTTTTGATGCCCTTTTAAATCAACTAAGGATGATCCTGAAGGTGCATTTTCACAAACACCCTATGACGCTCTACATGTCGATGATATTAGGGCTTACATACATTGTAAGTATGAATCTTTGGGAGATGATGAGATTGCTAGTGAGATGGAAGACATGATAGGAGATGATGGAAAGATGAAGGATGAGTTCGCACATCTTAATAACCTAAGTATCATGAAAGTAACCGAAATTTACAAGTTTGACGAAGAAGAATGGATCAACATCATTCTGAGTAGAGTTCATGACCAATTTATGTGGCTTGGAGATCAGCTTGTGAAGATCTGCAGTGACCTATTTCATGCAATAATATTTTTGGACAACACTGGTATAATACTTGTTGTAGAAAAGAACACTAAGAAAATTGTGGAAACCCTAACGCATTCACAATGGGACAAAAGAGCGATGATATTAAATGATATATTCTAGCAAGATGTCAGATTGATTACTATGATTTTAGGCTATAAACTCCATTATAGTAGCCGACTCAATTCAGTATCAACAGGAGTATTGGGTAAAAGAACAAAGTTGTGTCATGTTTCAGGACCACTTATCAGCAGAGCTAAATTTGAGTATTTCTAACTAAAAATTAATTTTCGTCAAACATATGGTCTAGTTAGATTCATTCTAGCTAAGTAAGATAAGTGGTTAAACTTTTCCAATTGAAAATGTCTATTAAATGCATGTTTTATACCAATTTGGGTCCAATTACCAAAGAAATAAAATTAGTTCAGAAAAGTGATGTTTCAATAACCCCTACTTTTTTAAATGATATTTTTACAAAATATAAAAATACCCTTTTGTAGAGCTCAGAGTCAATATTATTTTCATATAAAGTTTATAGTATTTTGATTAGACCTTATATATTACAATTTCAAAATACAACAAGTAGGTATTTTAACATTCGAGAAGATGTTGCTTCAAATAAATAAATAAATAGTAAATCATATCAAAAAAATTAAAAATTTATATTTAACACTAGAGGAGAGAGTCTTCTTCAAGAATAGGTAACTTTTTTTCTGAATAGTGTAGATTTGATACGGGAAATTTGGTGGGAGGCAGTTATAACAAAGAAAATATAAATTGAAAAACAATATTTCTTCTTTTTTGAACTAGCTATACATTCTTTCTTTTAAATATTTTGAAATCAAAGGAAAAATAGATTATTTGCATATACTTGTTTGGTGGGAACTAGACCCCAGATTTTCAACAGTTTTCAACAATTAAAAAATGGACTTCAAAAATTAAAAAACTATGTCAATTCTTGTTCCAAATTTTTTTTAAAAAGTATAGGCATAGATTTCATCCATTTTTACACATTTCATTAGTTTAAATCATCCTCAAATTCTAAACACAAATTCTACTTATATGTTGTTAAAGTTTAACAATTTGCATGTTGTGGACCTTTTCCTTTATAAAAGTGTGAGACAGGTTTGTACTTTTAAATCTTAATGGCTTACAAAATGGTTAAGGAAAACATCAAGTATAACCTTTGCAAAGTACTTACACAACAATTCTTGGAGAATGTAAGGTAGATCAAGAAAGATATTTTGAAGGGATTCAGATTTGGATCTTTGTTGATACATATGTACATCCACATTGCTCACAAATTTCATGGTATGCACCCTAGAGCTTGGAAGGATAGTGTACCTACTAGTATTCAGATTTCTCAGAGTTATAGGAGACAGAAAAACACATGGGTAGATGGTAATTTGTTTGCTATGATCAAAATCTTATAGAGAGAGATGAAGGCAATGGAGAGGATTCCTGAGGCAGTGGTAGATAAATACAAGGAGTCAATCTATTTCATGGTTGAAACTGATTGTGTGTGCTTCGAGGCAGTTCAACCTAGAAATAAATGGTGTTATCCTATGGGTTATGAGGTTAGTTTTGAAGTTTTGATTATGCAAGTGGAACACATTCTATCTTCAGAAATTGATTCATTAGAAGAAACATGGGGTACTTATGAAGAAAAGTTTGTGAAGATTAGGGAGGAACAGGCTAGAGATTCAAGGAAAAGGAAAGTAGAGAATGTAGTAGATGACTTAGCAACCAAGGCCAGTATATCAAGAGAAGAAATGAAATAAGTTAGAGGGAAGATGACAAAGAGAGCTTCTGGGTTGGCAAGCACTACTAATGCAACCCTTCCACCTCTAGAAGATGCGAAGATAATCAGTCCACTTTCTACTGTAATTGATGTATCTACACTTTCACCACCATAGTATACATTGCAGGAAGAGATAAATAAGCAATTTCCTAGAATAAACACAAGGTCCACTAAACTAGACTCACCTCTTAAGAAATAGAGGAAAGAAGGAGAATAGAAGAAAGTTGAAGAAAAGGCAACTAATGTGAGACAACTCTGGAAGCCAGACATGAAAATGTTGGAGAAGAGGGTAATTGAGCAAGGTAAGGTTGTTTCTTTGGCTAAATACTATGAAAGGTATGAGGCATTTGAAAAAATTCTGATTGAAGGCATAGTAATTAATCATTTGCTTGTTTTTAAGAAGAATTTGTTAGAAATTGGAGGCAGTATACCTGAAGAGTTATATGAGAAATTGGAGATAATAAAGCAATTAGCACAGAAAGAAGATGAAGTGATTAGAGAAAAAATAATTGAAGACATGCTACTTTTTGTATCTATTAAAGAGATGGAGAGAAATTTGAATGAACTAAAACCATTACTGAGAACTAAGACAAGATTAGTGCAGATATTGGGAAGAAGATATGATGAAGTAATTGACAAGACATAGAAAGATGTGGAAAAAGTATTAATGGGAATTGAAACTAAGAAGACCTCACCACCTAAGTCTCCTAAGCCTAAATCTATTAAGAAAGGTGAATCATCAAGGAAAGATGAAATAAATCTTGATAAATCAATAAGCGAAGATACTAGTCAATATGTGAGCATTGTGAAGCAACCAAATTTCTATGTTTCTAGTGTGCCTATGTCATTGGACACTTTGTAGGATGTGAATAACCCTTTTGAACTAGATACAAACATTAAAGGAAGCAGTGACAAGGATATGACAGAGAAATAAAATCAGAAAGAAAACATTGATGAAACAGTGGTAGACATAGTGAGTAAAGTTGAAGTAAAACAGGAAAAATTTACATCTGGTTCCTAACCTTTATTGTTGGCAAGTGGAGACAATACTTTGAGAATAGACATTGAGAACATGGATGTAGATGAGTTGGTGAAGTTATCCTACATCGCATTTGCTAAGGCTAAAGAAATATTTGAGCAGAAAGGAGAGAAGAAGACTAAGGTAATGACAAGAGGAGTTGATACTTTCAAAAAACTCCTTCCAGCACCTATTATTTTTCAAGTAAAATATGATGCAGAGAACTCGAACAAGGAATTAGATGAATTTGACAGTCACTATGAGTCATTAGAGAAGATCACTGAAGAGAAGGATGAGAGGTAGTACCTTGGAAAGAAATTGGAAGAAGTGTGCAAGTCTATTTCATGGGACTTGATCATACTGAACAAGACTACATCTGAGGCTAAAATTTGTGTCACACATGGAAGGAAGTTATATAGTTACTATATAAATCCTATCAGACATATCAAGAACATTGAGGATATAGTAGCAAACAATAGATGAAATCTAGAAAAGATGATGGATAGTTGTGAGACATCCTCACAGTCTGTATTGGAGATAGACAGAGAGGTGTCCAATATTTTGGACAAACTGAGTGTACTAGATATAGAAAGAGGGAGATTTATGGCAAGGTTTGGTATGCTAAAGAGTCTAATCACTCATAAGCTGTCAATTCTTGAGGTCCATATCTCTAAAAAGGAGAAGACAACAGAGGCCCTTACAGCACATATGCCTACTGAGCTAAAGGCAGCAAAGACTTCTTTGTTTTCACTAAATGGGCTGATTCATGTGAGTTAGATACTGGTGAAGACTTGGACAGAGGATGTGAAGATCTTGGAAGACTCTTTTCGAGATGTACTAAAGATGATCTAAATTTTCTGGTAAGCAATAGTACAATTTTGATGTATTTTACATTTTATATACCTTTTCCATTGATGTCAAAGGGGGAGAAGAGAAGAGATTAAAAATGTATAGAAATTGTATAGAATAAAGAAGATATGTAAAAGATACACACAGACATATTTTTGGTATTGACACTTAGTCATTTTTCACTAAGTGTTTCCATCAATGCCAAAGGGAGAGATTCTTGGCAAGTGATTCATTTTGGAGTGATATGGGACACTTGAGAGTTGTCATTTATGGAAACACATCTGGTATGGATGATCTCTTGGAGTTGTTTACAGTTTTGGAGATACAAATTGTAAAATGACTAAGTACAGTAAACATAAATACAGAGTATAGCAGTAAATTTTTGGATAGAAAAATTAGTATATGGAAAATGAAGACTTGAGATCTTAGGAAAGGATATTTTGGGGTATGTATGAACTTTACTTAATGTTTCTTGAGTTTTGGTGTTGATCACAGTGAGTCACAATGTGTTGAAGACATACGAAGAGAGAGTAAAGTTATACGGGGTAGATGAACAGTTGTAATGATTAAGGAAGTATGAAATGGAATCAAAACATGCTAAGTTGGATTTGGATTGTGGATAACCTATAATTTGGTTGTGTACAGTTTATGAATTTGTATTTACTCTTTGCATAAGTATTAATTCTATTTTGTAATGTATTTGAGAGCCGACTGGATAATGTAATAACATATATATATATATGAAGAGATTTTTGTAAAGTGAAGCATGGCATGGTATGTGGAATGGCAGATGGATAGAATGGATGCATTGTGATGTCGGGCCGATATCGGTGTGAGCTAAAACTGGAACTATTTGAAGCATAAGTTGATGCGTGTATTGTTCACTACTGATAATTGATTGTAACATAAATATATTTTTGATTGTAAGAGCAGTGTGCTTAGTATACCTTTAACAGGGTTTTGTATTCCCCTAACAAGGAAATGTGCTAATGTAATATTCAGATCCTAAGAGGGCTAGGTCTCCTAATGGGGACACAATACTTTTAGTACATATTTGTGGGTACCATCCCCACCAGGGTTTTCCCTTAGTCAGGGTTTCCTCGACAATGATTCATGGTGTTATGAGTTATGTTTTGTGTGCTTATGTTCTTTGCATTTCAGTAATTATATGGTTAATTTGGAAATTATTAAGTTCATGTTTAAAGTGTTGTAATATTGATTCACCCCCCCTCTCAATAGTACTTAATACTAACATATTACCCATAGGTTCACTTTCAAGAACAATAGTATCATGAGTATCTATATCCTTATCATTAGTAGCTCTATCAACAACCTCAAACTGATTTTCCAACAAGATCTTATTCAATACCTTCTCAGTATCTTACATAATTTCATCTATCTTCCCAATCATGAGTTTTTTTTTTTTTTGCTTCTAAACTCTTTCTTTACTTCCTCAATAATTTTCTTCATTTCTTCTACTTTCTTCTATTGTTTTTAATGTACATAATTTGATCAAAACAACTAAACTCTAAGGACTTCACACCAATCATAGTCACCATCTTCCTTCACCATCCTATAAGTTGAATAAATAATAGTGCTAGAAACAAAAAAATTGAGCTACTAGAATGATATACCTTATAACC
>MU223233.1:263178-281030 GCA_018584345.1 Thuja plicata | reverse complement strand
AATTTATTGTTTTTATCCGAGCTATATAATAGCATATCCAATAGATCATACCACTTGATAATTTAAACTTTTTAAAGAGATACCAATAAATGTATGCGACAATATTAAGACATGCCTAGAATATTTGTTTTGTGACTTCTCTATCATATAGCTTTCCAAAATAAGACCCCAATGGGCTTATCACCTCCGGAATTGTAAAGAGAAACATAATACTTCAGATCAAAGATCTCTAAAATGACAACATAAACCACATGCCATTATCCTCCAAAACACAAGCCTATAATGATTGAGGCTACATACACTAATCTAGATAGGGCAAATGCTATAAAAATATGTCCAACACAAGCAATAATAAGCATGATTATGGTAAACAACAAATGTTTTGGAAATTTGTGCTTTGCAAGAGAAATTCAGACCATCCCTTGCACCTAAAGGAGGTGCAAGTGCTAGTAATTAGGTACTTTGAATTCTTTAACAACTCCCTAAACTTTCCAACGATAGAGAACAACCAATGCTGCCATAGAGAACAACCAATGTAACTCACAAACGGAAAAGAATTTTCCTGGTTTGCGAGAAGAGTTCTGACGAATTTGTTTTTTAGTTGAACGCACATTTCAAATGACATGGGCAAAAGTAGGATAGTGGGTATCATTAATTTAAAAATGGCGACAAGGAATTTGATGGCGTTGGTGAAGCAGATGAGCATGCTGCCTCTGCCTCCTCTGGTGCGTATGACCCCTTGTTGCCATCGTTTCATGTCCTCGCGGGACACCAATCAATCTGAGTCTCGATCTCAGGTAAATTGGTTTTATTTTTTTCCTTTTTCCTGTGTTAGCTTGTTAAAATGCTTCGGTTATGCCCTAATTGCACAGATTTTGCAGAAGCAGCAGATAGCAAAGAAAGAATCGATTGGAGACGCCAAGATACGCATATTGGTGAAATCATTTTCCCAAAAATATCTGAACCATCCGTGCTTCCAGAGTTACCGCAAGGTCGGACTGCCTCGAAGAAGAGTGCTCTATACGGTGCTTCGATCCCCTCATATCGATAAGAAGTCCAGAGAACAGTTCGAAATACGGGTACACAAGCAACTGCTCGAAAAAGACGTAGATGTCAATGAAATGGCCAAAATGTTCTTCTGGTTTAAGCGAATGCATTTTTTTGGAGCTCAATATGAATTCATCTTTAATTACAAAACCCGCCTCGATATGACTAGAGGTACAGCTATATACATTTCTCAAATACTTTTTTTGTTAATAAAATGTGTAACAAGCTTAGAATCAGTGCTGCTAAACTCATTGTGGACTTGAACCCGTGATCCTCAATGGTCAAGTCACCAATTAATTGAATGTCAAATGCATTAAGGAACAACTACTTTGTGCTATTGCTAAAATTCGTCGTAACAATTTTTCGTGGCAAACGGATTATTCTTGGTGGATCAGTATACAGCCCCGGATTCTCCTGTAAAAAATCTATTCTCCAGTTCTACAATTGGTTCAGGACTGCTCAAACGTCTTCCTCAAATTTATAGGCTTGTTTTTCCAGGTGAATTGAGCTGTTGATAGTCTGCTTCTAGAGTAGATAGAAGTGTATGACACTTGATTGGCGGGATGCATGGTACCAGACTGACGAAATCAACGCCTTATATAAGCTCGAACAGTAAACCTTTTAGTGCTGAAATTTATCGTTGAACCTGTAGCTTTTCTTGGGCACGTTACAGAGAGTGTACTTCTTCAATTATACCCATATTTCAAGAAGCGCAAAGAAGCCGAGCACTACTTAGTTATATGCTATTTTCAATCTGATTTGTTCTCCTATGTTATCTCTGCCTTGGAGAGTATATGGTAGAAAGCTGACGATGCTATTAGTATTAGCTGCACTATTCTTGTTTGAATCTAGCGTAGTGCTGGCTTTGAGCACTGCACTAAAACACTTTTTTCTGAGGCTTCCTTATTCTGTTTTGTTTCTAAAGTTCTAGATTTTGGAGAACTTCTAGAGGAAAGAATAAAGGCTACTTGTAGGAGACTAGAAATTTAGAGGGCGATTCTTGGGTGGGTCAACTCATAGTTGTTTATTACAAAAATAACTGTAACTATTTTCTAAAGTTATGACAAACAACAATGTTTTCTTTTTTCTAGGGAGTCTAACATATCACAAAATTTATATTATGTGTTTTTTAAATTTTTTCCTTAAATTTTATTACAGAATTTAGGTCATGTTCTTTAAGGGGAAACCTTCAACTTGGATCTGATGCCAGTATTAGGAAACTAACATTCGTATTTGGAGAAGCATTTCCATAGAGATCAGAAAAAGTGTCTTGCCTTGGTCATGCATGTCCATGGCAGGGACATGTCTCTAGCACGAAAGGCAGGAGATTATGCAAAATGACTTTTGACATCTCCAAGCATCTTCAGAGGCATCTTTTGTGGTCTCATTACATCGCCATTTTTCCAAATTGTTGACTGATTTATCACCCGCAATGCATTAACATCTTTGCCATATGAATTGGCAATCACATCTAAGGGCCCACTTACAGTGCCAAGAGATGAAGTGAGAGATTCAAAATCTGTTTTTAAATTTGTGTTTTTTCCCTCATAATTCTGCTCACAATATGGTATCTACTCTACTCACAATATACCAGGCTTGTAAAAAATAAAATAATGTATTATTAAGTAGAGCATTTGACCTTTTCTCTAATAATTGTTCATGGCCACCACAATATATAAAAATTGTTTTTGCAAAAGACTTTATGTTTTAGGTCACTCTGTCATCTATCATACTCACCTACAATATTAAGACTTTCTGTTACAGAAATGTGGTCATTATGATAGAGTATATATATATATGCTCTGGTTCATCCCCCTAAAGCTGAAGATTTATCCTCTTTAATGAATTACATAGAAAACCACCTCATTACAGTGGTAATTCATGTTCATCTGATTTGACTGTGAATACTGACCCACAAACGAAGCCTGCAACACTTATAGTCTGATTGTTGTCTACAAAATTTTGTTTTTATGTGCATTTGGTTTGAGTGCTCTTCTTTTCGTAGTGTGTAGTGCAGTAAAGCCAAGGTGTATATAATTCTAGATTAAATCAACCATATGAAAAAATGTCATCCTCTTGCATGTTAATATACATATTAACATGTGGGGATTGTAGGCTTGGAAAGTGCCCACTAAGCAAGATACTAATTCCAGAATTATCTATGAGAAATCCACCTCATGCTTGAAGCAAATACAATGCTTAAACTGTCATTTCATGATACACAATGTCTGTGTCAGGTACACTATTACAAAAGGAATGTTTTTTTTCTCAATTCAAGAAAAAACAATAGCTACATATAGAATTTGCTACATACAGCTCGGTAATTCATGTTCATCTAATTTGACTGTGAATTGATTGATACACCAGCACCCAAAGAAGAATTGAGATCTTGAGCTGCTGTCATTGTCTTTTGGTGATATTGTGGTCTTGCAGTTACATAATAGCCTCTTCTCCTCCTTATGCGTGAACTATTTATTCCCCATGCCTTTGAGTGGCAACTAAGTAGGTAGTTTGTACTGTCCCGTGCTATAACTATTCCCCCATTGCTGTTGCAGTTATTTTGCTTGTACTGCTTTACACTCCTCAGGATCAGCCACTCTTTACTGGCTACAGGCTACTTTGCTTCCTATCTCACCTCTATCTCTACAAAGTCATAACACCCTGTGAAATAATTGGCCCTTTCTATGTTCTGTCCTCTAATTTTTGGCTCATAGCAGTTAAATATGCAATCTAAATTGCTTGAACAACTTTTGCTTTTCACATAATTTTGATGCTCATACTATGAAAGCTTTAATAAAGAAATTGTTTTCTCACCTTACATTTTGTGTTGCAACTTTTTCAAACAAGTGAAGTACTCAATTTACAAACCTTATTCAGCTAAACCATACATAGCCATTTTTCTTTGCATAATGAGCACATTCTTATGTTGTTATTTAATCTTTATTTTTATTCACGAAACGTAATCTGTGGTATTAGCTTGTTTTAAATTTGTAACTTTCCAGGTTTTTGGAACCAGAACAATGCCGAATTTTGCAACTAGGGTTGACTGGAGAAAGATCAAGACAAAGAATGTTGCAAAAAACACAATCTATTTTGTTTTTATATTATGAAAAAATATGTTATTCAAGTCTTGTTTACTGTTTTCTAGTACAAAACTCAATCGTCCTATTGAATTTATAGTTACAAACATGTAATTGATCTCAACTACTGTGATAACCTTTGAATTTGTACTCTTCTGTACTTGCATTTTTGGATCTTTAGTGAGCTCTCTTCAAAAAGCTGTATTCGAGGGGTGAAACTTAATATTAAGTCTTTGATACTTAATAGTGGCTCTATTGATAATTCTCAATTATTTCCACTTATTCCAAAATTTTCCCTCAACACTGAATTCACCATGCACTGTTCATGTTTTGTTTTGAGTTTCCAACAAACTTAAGGGATGGTCACGGGATATCTTAATCAATTAAGACATATGATAGCTTCCTTGATCCGATTCATATAAATATGCCACTTCTATATTCTGTTCTATACATCTGTCTGACTATTTGTTACCCAATTGGTGCAGCTAGCCTCTGCAACATCTGCAAATTGATTTCTTTATCCGTTTCATAAATTCTCTGCCATGTCAGTTAACTGACCTGATGGAAGGATCTCATTTTTTTTTATCTATTTCCTAAATTCTCTATTCTATCAGTCATTCTCATAATTTATTTGCTTCTACTTTTTACAATAAGCAGGGACTCTTGCTCAAACAGAGCTCTTGTTTGTTATTAAATCAGTTAGGAAGCATTACTTTATTCATTGAATTAAATTGCCAATCTATCAAGAATCTTAGGATTAGTATTTATTCATTTGATTTTAATAAAGCAATCATATTAGGAATTGGCAAGGAAACATAATAGGGAGATGCAGGAGTATGGATTGCTTGTTGGCCAACGAATTGGATTGATTTAGTAGGTTGTTCGGCGCTCTTGGGCTTAGTTGTGGAGGACAGTCTCCTGATGTCTTATTGTGCTTTCCCCTCAAGTTTCTAATAGGGTTGGTTATTAGGAAAAAGCTTTAGTATGGATGCCAATGGATTCAGGAGATGTTATCAATACAAATCATCATGACCATTTCGTTGATGTTAATTGATTATTTCTTTTTTGAGTTCTGTCATGCCCACACCATGATGGCATTTTATACCAAAGGAAGTATTAAAAAAATTAAGGGGCCGACTGAGACTAAGGGTGCATATTTAGAATCTCCAATCTTTAACATCCAGTATCCACATAGCTTCCACCCTCCAGTTTGTGTTCAGATCTCCAGAAATGACAGCGCCTAGCAATACCTTGGAATTTATACTCAATAGAAAGGTTATTATATCCAGAAAATCATTCCAGCACCGCATTATATCCAGAAAATACAATCAGCCTTCTTATCATCCAGCAGTCAGACATGTACGACAGAAAACCAATCTGTAGCAAGTATTAATCAAAATACTTCACTAGGAATAATAGAATTGGTATATCTATTATGTTACCACCCTTGTCCATCATAATTATTAGATAAACATATGTTGCTTATATATATAATGAATAATTCTCAAGTCTATGTTGATTGTCATATATCAATATCAATGATGACTATGATAACAAATATGTTAGAGATGTTTGACTCTTTGGAACCCATTTTGAAAGGAAGGGCCTGAGGTGTATGCAAAGGGGGTTGCGAGGGCTATGTAAGTAGGCTGTCCTAGAGTTGACTATAATGGCTCCTAGGACGAGAGGGTCCTTATGAAGGAAAGCTGTGGAATCCACTTACGACCTCTCCCCAATTCCGTAATGGTATGTGTTTTTCGGGAGATGAGGCAGGATGGGGGAATCAAGTACAAGCCGCCAAGTAAGAGGGCTGTAGTTGACATCCCTCTTGGACTTGGTGTAGAAATGGCTTTGGGTGGACCCATCATGTCTCTTCTTCCAAACCCTAATATGTTTGTGGCATTATTGATAATCTGTGAATATGATGTGGTTTGCTTAACCCTATTTGTATATATATGTATGTGTATATTACTATATTTGTATATATTGTTTATGGCTGCAGGGTTCAAGTCTTGGGGCACATTAGTACAGAGATATTTAATTGGTAAGATGTAACCCTAACCCTAATTTGTTACAATTGTGATTTTAGGGTAAATTCTAGGGCAAATTAGGAAGGGGACATTACAAGTTCAATAGCGCTATTATGTAATATAGTTATAGAATACTCTTTGTAAATAAATTGTATTGTTGGAATTGTTATTTTTGGGCAAAAATCAGGTATACCCTAAAAATGAGACATTACATTCAGCTAATAAAGTTGATACCTGTGGTTTGGAGGGAAAATTGTACCACATAGAATGTTTAATGGACACACATACACATGCATAGAATACCATCTACAATTCAGTTACTATGGTTTTCTCTTGGTTGCAAGATTGGAGCACACTATTTTACATAAATTGGTAAATTAATATGTGGCACACTATTGTGCTTCAACACCCTTGTAGGTTTTTCAGCATCATTAACAAGTATTGATACACCCCTCAAATGTTAGGCCTAAGTACATTTTAATCAATAGCTGAGAACATCACTCGTTATATATCATTCATAGGCAAATGTATAAATATAATATAAGATGTATATCACAACTACTATATTAATATTTATTATACAATAATTTAGGAGAGTTAATATTCATCTCTACAATGGAGCCACTATGTTTTTTCTTGGGTCACAAGACTGTGGTACATTGTTTTGTGTAAACTGGTAAATCAGAATGTGGCCTAAGAATGGGACATGGTATTCTTCAGCCCCATTTACAGTTTTTTGAACATCATTTACGAGTTTTTATGCATCCTTCAAATGTTAGGCCCGAGTACATTTTATCGATAGTTGAGAACATCACTCGTTATACATCTTTTGTAATCACAATTGCTCAGGTATTAAGTCTCATTCTGGTTTCCACATAAACATTGCAACCAATTAAAGTTGGGTGCCTTCTGACCATGGTTGGGAATCCGTGCACGTACACTTTGGAACCACAGTCCTAGAGTATGGGTTTTACTTTTAACCTGAGAGACAAAATGTAATAATAATGGGTAAGAACCTTGTGCACACATAGGCCATGGCATATTCCTAGCTTATGACCCAACCAATGGTGACCAGTCACATGCTTTAGAACATGGTCTAGGCACTACATCTGAGCCACAACCCCTATGTATTCACATACAATAAATTTGGCTAGCTGATGTCTCAATAATCAAGTGTAATTCTTGCAACCCCATTCCTTACATCAATTCGCATTTATATTCCCACATCACATAACAGTTAATTCAATAAGCAATCTACATATGCATTAGTAAACAATAACTAAGAAATTGCTACGCATAGACTCCACAGAGTCTTCACAAGTCTAGGGTCTATACACAATTCATTCTGATATTGATGTTGAAGAAACTCCATTGTGTACTAGTTCATGAGAATCTCTATTCTTGTTCAAGTTAGGCATACTATAGATAGGACAGGATGATTCAACCTTCTTCATTTAATAGCCTTTGGTTGATGCTCTGTTGGTGGGAATAGAGATGGCTCTGCGTCCATCCGCCTCGACAACTATCTATTGCTCATAACTCATCTGCCCCTATGTTCGAGACTTATATCGAGTTAACCCTTGGATTGCCAACACCGAGAGCACACGCCACTAGTACCTACATGTTTGTGCTCACAAAAATCAAGGTTGTATGTAGTTCTCCTACCTACATCTCACTCTTGGCACTAATCCTCCTGCTAATGTTTTGGAAGTTTGCACAAAGAATTATGGCAGTTAAAATTTATTTGATGGTCAAATTGGAGCAGATCATGGGCTTTTCCAAAATTTGTGGTCTGATGAACTACCGGACACAGATTTTAACTCTTTGTATTGTGGTTTACTGTTTCTATCATGGTCAGACAGGTTCTCAGTAATTGTGGTTAGAACTGTGGAGTTCACCAAAAGTCCTTGTCTTGCATTCCTCAGGACCTCAGGACCATGGATTTTCTAATATTGTATGGTCTCTCTTGTCTGTGGACCATGGATTTTTCGAAAAATGGCCAAGTACGTGTTTGTCTTTGGAGTTTTTCAATCTTTACTCTTGCATCTAAAACATAACTTTTTTACACTTGTGCAACCTTTCTGCTCAGTCATGCAAACCCCTATAAAATTTATTCTGAAGTTAACCTGTTTGTTGTCATGAAATCTTCAAATCTTCCCGTATAGCACTTTGAAATCACATCGCAAATGAGTAAGATCTTACGAACCTGACAATGATTAATTGGTGGGTTCTTGATGGCTGATGCTATGTTAAAGGATCTACTTTGGTTCTCAAATTCCAGATCGCTTCCCTTGCTTTATTCTCTTCTTCCTATCCACGTATCCAATAATAGAAGGCCTTTCCAAGGTCTCTCGTCCTCAATGGCATGTAATGCCTAATATAAACATATGATTTTGAATTCAAATATTTCCTAATTCATATAACTTTGAATGTAAAATTTTTCCTAATTTTGAATTTAAAATATCCCCTCATTTAAAAGCATGCAAACCCACCAATATAATGCCATGATGGTCTGTTTAAATAGATGGCATCTAAATGACACTCAAATGCCACTTTTAAGACTAACAATTACCTGACAAATTTAAGCTGGTTGGTTGCCATTCAAATCAACTTGAAAATTCCTTAAATTTGCCTTGGAGATTTATGTAGTCAAAAACTAACTTCCTTGAAACTCTTGGGCACAAAAGAGATCATCTTCTGTTTATTTGAACTCCAGATTTTCTACCTTTCAGAAAAGGGTTATTATTGGAGCCCATACATATTTATTAAATTATAAATCATTCACAGAATAGTAAACACTACATTAGAATTTTCATTAATATAAAAGAAAGGTAAAATTAATTCCTTACCAGTTTCAATTGCATATATTTAGATTAAGCTATTCCAAATGTATTTTAACATATTATTCCATATTCAACCTATCATAGAGTGATTAAAAATAAATACAAATTATATTTCTAAGACAAGATTATCCCAAACAAATACAGTGGTCCAAAATGGAGGGCATGCAGAAGGTTATTTTGTTGTTGTCTGAATCGAGGGTCAAGAAGAGGGTATGAAGACCTTAGTACAGTCAGCTGGTCTGTACATGATGCGCACCCACTAATCTAGTACACAAAAGATGCTTGGCTGTCTTTTTTGTAGGTGGATGCCATACAGACAAAGTTAAGGCTCAAAATCATATTTGTTGAAGTAGAGCATTTGGAGAATTTTATCCAACACTTATGTTCTCTAGGGACGCCTTCAATTCATGGGCCTCAAGGTTGTTGGTTCATCACACCCTGGATTCTGTGGTAGTCAGACTCTCCCAATTGAGAGTTTCAGGTGTGGGCATGGCTTTGATTTTAGAATTTTGTTGTTGTGGCCCATTTATTTTTTATTACTTTTTTGTGCAGGCATTTTTGAACTAGCTCTACTTGACTGCAAAGATGTTTGAATCATCGTTAGAGATGTAGCTGTGGCTTGCTCTAGAATCATCTGACCCTCTTGAGCAGTGCCATACATTGAAAATGCTTTTATCTATAGCTGTCTTCCGTATTTAAGACATACAGTTGCGGATGCAAAACCTGTAACTTCTAGATTTTTTTTCTCTACCCATCATTACCAGAATACACAACTCCAAAATACTTACCAAAACCCTGCTTTTGAATGCTTGAGCAACATGGCTTTGGCTCCTGAAAATTTGAACTTTGCCCAAAAACCTGGAAAAAGGGTTGTATATTGCATTGAATATTTTCCTCTATTAGATTGGCGTCTATTATATTTCCTGCTGCCCTCTCCTTAGGAAAAGAGATAATTAAATTCTCCCAACAGAAAAAAAGATAATATACTCTCCCAACAGACTAGAGCATCCAATCTGGATTTTTCAGTGTAGGCAATTGCCTCCAAAGGACTAGATTCAGCTTCTTACAATTTGTCAAAAATGCAATTAACTAGACAAAATAGAGGATTGACAAGACTAAGAGCATGAAATGAACTGTTGATGGTTGTACTGTACTAGTTGATGCGAATACTACAAGTGCTAACTGAATGATGTGTGGTTTCATGACAACAGATAAGGGTACCCATATGGCATTTTGAAGGGGAGACTTCGCAACACTAGTAAGGTTGGAAGGGAAGACCGTATGACTGCAAGTAGGGAAGATCACCTATGAACAAGGAGGGAAGAACCAATCACAACTTGGAGGAAAGGTTGTACAACTGCAAGAAAAAGTGACCACATGAGAACATATATTAATTATTGCATGACAACAATTATTGACGACTGTATAACAACAATGATTAATGTTTGTGTGAAAGCAAACAAAAGAAATTGTATGATAGCAAGCTGCAGAGGCCATATCACAGTAAGAAGCAAAGGTATTATGGAAATAGGAAATAGAGATTGTATGGAAGCAGGAAGCATTATAGACATATGGTGATGTCAATGTACTGTTGCTGGAGGTTTGAGCAAGGTATGTAAGGCAGTAAGTTGTATGGTACAAAAAATTGTGCTTGTCAGATGATGCCATCATATGGTACTATGGCCTGTTGGATGTTGAAGAAAGGATGGGTATAAACTTCAAATGCTGACTGTATAGAGGGTAGGTTGTACAACTGCAAGAAAGAGTGACCGCATGAGAAAATATATGAATTATTGCATGACAACAATTATTAATGATTGTACAACAACAATGAGAAATGATTGTATGAGAGCAAGCAAAAGTGATTTAATGGCAGTAAGCTGCAGAGGCCATATCACAGTAAGAAGTAAAGGTTTCATGGAAATAGGAAATAGAGATTGTATAGAAGCAGAAAGCATTATAGACGTATGGTGATGTCAATGTACTTTTGCTGGAAGTTTGAGCAAGGTTTGTAAGGCAGTTGGTTGTATGGAACAAAACATTGTGCTTGTCTGTTAATGCTGTTATATGCTACTATGATCAGTTGGATGTTGAAGAAAGTATGTGCTATGGACTTCGAATGCTGACTGTATAGAGGGTAGGTTGTTCTATCGCAAAAAGCTGAGCTTATGGGTTTATATTATCTTCTCATACTTCCAAACAATATTAGGGAGACATGTCTCCACCTGGTCTGTTAAAATAATTCCTCTTTAATGTGTTTGACTTTACGATACTCATTTTTTAATTTCATTTTATTTTCCAGGTTGGAACGCTCCATCAATACCTTTTGTACCTTATTATTTTTACTTGATGAATGCCAAAAGTAATTTATTTTAATTTTTTAATGCAATAGAAAAAAAAATTATGTTAATTGTGTTCAAATCTTCAGTATAGTGAGAGGCACGTCATGAGATAGCAAGCATCCCCATAGGTGGGAAACATTGATTCCTACATAACTAGTCAAAGAGCTGCATTCAATTCATTGGCAATGATGCCTGAATTTTTTTTGTTGTAAATTGTTACAACCAAACTATCAGTTGCATTACAAAAGTGTAATTGGAATAAGATATCATAGATGATGAGCAACATACTGAGAATTTGGGGAATAATTCTTTTATTGCACAGTTGTGCTCAGTAAATGCTTTGCTAGAATAGGAAGGGCCTATCACAAAATCAATGCCCTTACTGTGACAGTGGAAATACTGTTAGTAGGACAAATGATTCTGTTAAGAGTCAAGACAACTATTGATATTGCTGTTTGTAGCTATCATTTGAAGCACACTAACTTAGTTGACAAATAATCAACATCACAATGAAGTTAGCTAGACAAAGATGAAGACTTAAAAATAAAAAGTTTGTGTGGAGGTGTGGATGGAAAGCAAATGTTTTTATAAAAAACAGATCTGTTTAATAAATTCAATAAAATAATAGAGCATCCAAAACAGTGTTAAAGTATCATATGAAAAGAACTACATTTTCTTTCTATTGAAGGCCATGTGAAACATAAAGAATGCATCCCGTTTTTGGAGGCTTTTATGAATGCAGTAAGGATTAAACTCATTGCATTTACATTTTCCAGTTGCAAATAACTCCATGCTATGTTACCGTTGTGAGCACATTTTTCCAGCGTCGTGAGGGAAGAAACAATGATTTACTGTCATGAGCGAGAGTCTCAATTGTTTTTAAGACACCAGTCACGAAAATCACAGGAAAAGGCCAGGGCTGTGTCCTGGCTGCCCTGTCTGTGCGCTCAACCCCATTCTGGAATCTGCTCCTGTTGGGCCTTGCAATGGCACCCAAATGCAAGGAATCCAATAACATAAATTATTTGTGTTCATCTCTATTGGGCTGAAAATATTAAAAGGTTTTCCATCTTGCCTGTTTCCTGCTAGGCGTGGGTTTTCTTTAGGAAATTTTCAGTGTATTCCCACCAAACCCATTATCAAGTAGTTGGATAAGCAATATTTATTTACTTGAAGTTTACAATTTTGCTATGCATTTATTATCATATTATTTCCAGCCAAAGAATTTTTTGTTTTGCATGTAATGCTATTTTTATTTAATCTTTCCTGATATTTGGTGGACTTTCGTTTCCACTTATCTTATACTTAATAACATTTGATTGCAGTGCATGCTTCAAGCAGCGTCCTTCAAGGGGATACGAGTTCTAAAAAGGATTGATGTCATAATAGGAACCTTTTGATAAGGACCATTGTTTTTTTCGAAATGGAGTTTACTTTGGGCTCAAATAATAATAAATCATTTCAGTAATTGTTTTGAAATACTTTGTAGCTATAATACCTTGGAGCAGATGAGTCTGAAATATTGGGATGATCCTGTATCTTATTTAAGACCTTGCAATTGTAATTATGGCAGGTTATTCAATCTGCTAACTTTTAAAAGAGCCTGAGATCAGACAGCTTAGGTACTGTTGAACTTGTAATGATTCTTGAGGAAGTGCTTGCTTTTGAAAACCCTGAAAAGGGAACTGATAAAATCGAGTCCATCAAATTTCTTTTAAAAGAGTTTGAGATTAGACAGCTTAGGTACTTTTGAACTTGTAATGATTCTTGAGGGAGTGTTTACTTTTGAAAACCCAGAAAAGGGAACTGATAAAATTAGGGCCATCAGATTTGTTAACAATCACATTTCTTCACATCCATAGGGCTATAGTGATTAAGCATGTCCTGTGTAAAATTTGGTTTTAGTTGTCAATTGCAATTTATTGTGGATACAAAATATGTCCATATCATTCTGAAGAATGTCTTCATTACAGTTGAATCATGAAATTTCTGATGTTGTGCAGTAGGAATAAATCTATCTTTGTATCAATTTTACAAAATTATATATTGGTTGTGGCCTGTGAAGCTTTTAGAATCCTCACACAAAAATTGTATCAAGTTTGTATTTGAGCACCATTTTGTATAGATAGATTACACATGATTCTATATATTCTTACGGTACTATATACAGCTTGTTACAAAAGGTTCAAAACATAAAATACTAGCTAGAACAAAGGTAAAATGAGCTTAAGATGGTCAGGCTGGAGGAATCTCTCTCTCTCTCTCTAGATCCCCTTTTAGTCCTCTTAGGTGAATATGTGTTTTTAAATTCTTGTTGGGTGAATATGCATTTTTAGTCTTTCCCCTTAAGAGTTTTTTTGTGTGTAGTTCAAGCAATGGATGTTGGAGAAGGATCAACATTGCTTCCTTCTCCTGGTATGGATGAGAATATCAATCTAGGTCAAAGGGTAAAGATAAAAATTAATTATAGAAGCTTAGATCATTTAATTAAAATGGATGTGGAAACATGAGATATTATGTTGAACAACCTACACATACTCAAAAGAAGACCTTGAATAAAAAGTTTAAGGAATTAATTGCTCAATTTGAGAATCTTGACACTTGAAATAACCCAACTATTATCAAATTTTCTTCTTAGTGATGAGTTAAAAGAGCCATTAAAATTTATGGGTGTAGATAGAACATTGAAAAAGAGGAAATTGTTTAACCTATAAAAAGATATTGTTCAAAGTTTTAAGGATGGTTTGACTTCCACTCGGTAAACAATTAGATCTGCAGATAATTCCATTTCAAGAAGAGTGATATTAACATCTGTTTTAAATAAAAACATGTCCCAAAAAAGATAAATCTCTTCACTTTCATCTGAGATCGGGTATAGTAGGAAGACAATATCACATTATGTGAAAAGATGAATCAACTTGGATGACAGTACATTGGAAGGCAATTGGGCAATAATGTGTAGAGCTTCCCACCCTGATAGGACTGAAGGAGTTAGGAACTTGATCACTACATTTTGAACTGATCATACTCATCCTTAATCAAATAGAAGAGATGTTACAAGCTTAGGATTGGGCCTAAGGATTATTTTCTGCACACAAAACATAAATTTTATCTTTCATTTTGTAATTTAAATCTCAACATAAAGATTGGACAAACAATGTTTGAAGGATTAAACCCATATTATGTGTAGATAAACAAAGCTTTTTAAACTTCTTGTTGTCGATATCATAGTAAATTTGATCTCTACTATCAAGTGTTTTAAAAGATGATAGAAGAAAGTGATGGCTTTCAAAATGCTCTCGTTAAACGACCAAGGCAGTTCATAGCATCCATCTTATGTGACAAATCAAATGATCATGCAATAGGTGAAATAAATTGTATAAAAGGAACTTGTGAAACATGTGGTAATTTGGCTAAATTCCCTTTGAGAAATGAAGACACTGACATGACAAGGATGGTAAAATTTAAGAGTTACAAGTACATAAAGTCTGAAACAAAAATTCGGAAAGAAACCACAAGGTTGGAATATGTAGAAGAGGAGATGCCTGCTGGAACCTTTATGGCGAATTTTGGTAAATTCATTCAACCATATATACGCCATGCTTTTTTTTTCTAAGTGGCAAGCACAACAGTTCCAAACACTAAGAGATACTTTCCCACCTGGAACAATTTTATCAGTTGTTGACTTTGTAGAAAATTAGTCTTTTGTTCATCAAAACAACTTCAAGCACACTACTACTTTACAGAGAAGGTCACTATCATGGTCTAGGTGTCTTATCGACATGCACAATTACATTTAGATGGTGTTGAAAGTACATATGAAGCACGGGTCATTAAGAAAGAATATCACTTTTACATTAGTGATGTTAAAGAGCATGACACACATTTTGTCGAACATTACTTTTAAGAAGTTTTTTGAATATCTGGAAAACAAGGGCATAAAAATAGAAAAGCATTTTGTATGGTCAGATGGACGAGAAACACAATTTAAATCAGCAAGGCCATTTTATGTACTATGTAGATATCATCGATACTAAAAGTACCATATGTTTGGATTTTCTTTGAGAGTGGACATGGAAAGGGTGAGCATGATGGTGCAGAAGCTTGCATCAAACGTGCTTTAAGAAAGTATCAAATGGACTACTAGGGTTTTGTATAAAAGAGGCACATGATGTAGTTGAATGGTGCAAGACGCACTTTGCAGTGCCAAATGAGGATAGTACATCATCAGGATTGGATCGAGTTCTACCATTTAGTGTTCTAGGAGATATTAGGTATGCACGATCTTTTCTAATTATTAAATAAAATTTTAATATACTTTATGTTGATTTGAACATTTATGTCTAACTTGTTTTTGTTAATGATTTGAAAGTGTGAATAGAAAATCAATGCATGGATGCAAGAGGGTAGAAAAAACAAGATCCTTGCATTCTATTATGAGTACGAATAGTCATATGTGGTCATTGTACACCAGAGATTACTCATGCTTTTGTGTTGACTACATTTTTGGAAACTATGATGAATGCATCAACCAGGAACATGGATATGCTAGTGCATGAAATTTGGTGCCACTAGATGCTACTAATATAAATGTTGAAGATGAGGATGAATGCTTCGATGGCATTCCATTGATCTCTACCAATTAGGACCATATTTCAGGATTGATCAAAATTTTTATGTATATTTAACTTCACGATCTCTCAATCTATAAACTTATGTACATACATACTTATTTACTTGCATTTAAACATATATATCAAGCGGACTCTTTAAAGTAAATTGACCCCATGAAATTTATTGTACAAGACATGTTTTTGCAGTCATAACAAAGCCTGAAAATGTAGAAGGTGTTAGTTACTATTTATTATGTTACACGAAGGAGAGGAAGAAGCTAACAAAGAATGAAACAAGCGATGGAATTATGTTTCCCACAGGTTACTAGTGTATCTATGTTAAATTTATTACAATTGAAACTTAAAATTCAAAAATAACTTACCTTACACATGAACATTATCTTCAGCTCTAGAACTCATTGTTTGAAATGTTATTTCGTGTGTGTAGGTTCACTTGTTGTACAAGGAATGTATTTGAGGCAAATCAAAATAGTTAAACATGGGATTCACTTTATTGATTGTCAACGTGACAACAAGGTCTATCAGTATAGCCACCTTGTAATTGCTACCACCCTATCTCTTCATCCATTCATAGGACACGGCATTCGTAAGTGGAGACTAAATATTGATGATCGTGAGAAAATATTACATGTTATCCAAGAGCGAGATGAACCACTTGATGTGGCCTAGAAATAATATATATGTTTGCAACTTGTGTGACTTTGTTGAACAATTTGACATAAATATAAATTTGTCTTAGGTTCGGATACATGGCTTAAGGGGATGTTGTTTAATTAGGACATGTGGCTTAAGGGGATGATTTAAATTCTTATATGTTGCATACATATGAACAACATTGTCAAAAGTTAACAATCTGACTTCAAACAACTCCCGCGATGGCTCTGCCCTCCCCGACTTCTCCCGTGCCTGCCGCGACGCCTCACACGAAGCATCATGCTTCTGCCCCTATGTCCACCACTCTCTCTCCGTCGCCCACTGCAGCGGATCCTTCTGTGGTGTGTGTAGGAGCTGCTATTCATGCGGCTGTTGGTGTTAGGGCCTATTCGGAAGCGGTTGCGGCTGCAGCTGTTAGGGCTCCTGCGGTTGCGGATAAGTTTGCGGCTAGGGTTGTTGTTGGCGCTTCCAAGGAAGCCGTTCTTGTTGCTGGGGTTTCTGAATCCAGAGGGGCTGCTCAGAGTTCTATGGGGCCTTTTCCTTTTCCTGTGGCTGCCCCCATTACTCTTTCTTTAGGGGAGGATAAGGTTGTGGAGATAGAAAACTCTTTGTCTACTCTCTCCAACCAGGCGGTTATCTGCAGATTTAGGGGCTTTTGGCCAAGCCTCCCAGAACTTCATGCTTGGATTTCCAAAAGCTGGGAACCCATTATTTCTGGAATGGTTCATATCTTCCCGCTGGCTAAGGGCTTCTTTGTTGCAAAATTTGATGATATGGAGGATAGGAATCACATTCTTCGAAGCCATTTTTTTAGCTGGGATGATCGATTTGTGCTTATGGTTAAACCCTGGCATGAGGACTTCAATCTGTCTTCTGATACTTTCAACAAGATGTCGATCTGGGTTAGGCTTCCAAACCTCCCTCTTCATCTTTGGGTGGACTCACTATTGGAGGAGGTGGGTGAGGCTTTGGGAGATTTCCTGATGGTGGATGCTGAATCTACTGACATCCTACATTCTACCTACGCTCGTAACCTGGTGGATATTGATGCTTCAAAGGGCTTGCCTGCGGAGATCAAGCTTGTCTCTCCTAAGGGAAGTTGGATTCAGTCTTTGGATTATGAAGGGATCCCCTTTAGATGCCAAAGATGTTTCCAAACTGGCCATATAGCTGCAAAATGTGGTTTGGGTAAAACCAAGCACCATGTCTCGTGGTGGAAAGG
>MU223233.1:246258-259813 GCA_018584345.1 Thuja plicata | reverse complement strand
TTGATGAGACAAACTTGTGTTGACTTGAACCTAAATCGTAAAACTTTGGATAGAGCACTTGCAAGAAGAGAAAGACTTGATGATCCTCTTCAAAATGATACATGGGCTTATGGTGGGATACTTCCACGTTGTGATAAGAAGCTTACCGATGGTGTGAAGGATCAAATTCAACTATTTTGGAAACCTAACTCAAGAGTGTCACCAAATGTGAAGGATGTCTTGAAGTTGAGAATTGGCATTCAAGACCGCACCCAACATCCAAAACATTATTTGGAGGTGAGTCAAACAATGATGTTCAAAAGAATTTGTGAGACACATCCAACATTGCAAATATCACAAAGAGCTTTTGAAGCATTCAAGCCTTTTTTTTGTGTGCCTCTTAAGATTCAGAATACTTGTTGCAAATATCATGTGGAGTTTTCAATGCATCATGAATTGTTACGATCCATTCATTTTACTTTGCATACTAGTTAAATGTTGGAGTGTGGTCCAAGTGCTCTTCCAAAATCATCAAGAGACTTGCTAGATCATTTTTTATGTCATAGAGATGATGGATGTTTCTTTTATAGACAAGATTGCTTAAATGACAAGTGCTCAGAGTGTGGTGGGCTAGTGAAGTTTGTTTCATGTTTTCATGAGGGATGCGAACATGATTTTGGAAAGACAATTGTCCAAAAAAAGATATATGAAACCGTTAAATATACATTGAAAAGTGGAGGTGAAGGCTCTAGATGTGAGTTGGTTACAAAAGAATGCAATGTAGTTGATTTTATCTCAGATTTCAGGAAGAATCTTTTTTACAAGTATGCAAGGCATAGTCACAGGTCTTAGTGGTTGGATCAACAATTTAGGATTTGTAAGGACACTTTCCCGATTGGCACTATTATATCGGTCGTTGACTTTGTAGAGAACTATACATTGCAGCCCCAAAATGATTTGTAAGCTCAATATTACAATTCTATTTAGGTTTCTTTTTTTGTGCACATAACATATAGACATTCCCCTAATAGTACAGAAGATGACCAGAAGATACTCAGAGAATACCGTTTTTATATGAGCGATGATAGATCTCACTCTCATGAGTGTGTCCAACATTGCTTTGAGAATTATTTTGAGTGGGTGTGGGAAAATGATATTTCTATGGATAGACATCTCATTTGGTCAGATAATTGCACAGGTCAATTCAAAAATGCTCGTATGTTTTAATGGTTATATAGAATGTATGTAGAGAGAGGTGTACCTCATATTTGGAGTTTTTTTAAGGCTGGTCATGGAAACAGGGAGCATTATGGAGAAGGTGCGTGTGCAAAGAGAGCTCTAGTTAAGGAGCAATTGAGGATTTCAAGTGCAAAACTCCTTGATGCTCATTCTATTTTTGATTGGTGTACTTCAACATTGTTACAGGGGGACTCTTGATTTTGGTGTGTAGATTCTTTGGTTGGTTGAGTTGGGCATAATTGGAGATAGGTTGGATCTTCAAACCGTGAAAGATTCTTCAAAAATGCATTCATTTTGAAGCTCATATACTAGTACATGGACCATTTGGACACAAGAGTTGGATTGTTTTTGTCTGAGGTGTCTGAGGTGTGATTGGGATCAATGTGAGTCAAGTGAGTGGGTTGATACGTGGGTTCCACATTATCTAACTCCTTTATCTATCACACTCTGTAATAAATGATGACATGGATTGTTTACTTGATTGCGACCATCTTTAAGATCTTCTATATCCAGGACATGTTTTTGCATTGGTTGCACCACAGGGGAATGATGAGAGATCAGATTACTGGTTAGCATGTTGTGTACAAGGAAAGTATAAATTTGCACAACCGATGACAGATGATGATATGTTTACATATCCAACAGGATCACATGTTGTTGCAGGAACATGGTTGCGCATATACATGATTAGAAATAATGGTATTCCCGTGTTTGAAGACTACGAGAAGTACAAAACCATTCTCATGTATTCACACCTTGTTATAGCATCCAATGTTAAGTTGTTGAAACATCAAGGAAAACCACAGACAAAGGAACTTTGGACTATTAGTACTGTTGATCATGAAGCAATATTGAATACCCTCAAGCAGAGAGATGACCCTTCAGGCACACTTCAGTAGGTAAGTGCAAATAACTGCAAGGTTTTCCATGTTCATTACGGTTACGTTCAATACATTCATTTTAGTTTTCTGCTTTATTTGTTTGAGCTCCAATAAAATTGGTTTTGTATGTGGATTGTAAGTGCAGTTGGATACATATATGATAGATATAGGAGATTGAGGTGTGCATTTGATTAGCCCAGATTTTTTATGATGGTAAAATTCACTATGCATTGGCTAGTCATGTTCTTTGGTTTGTTTAGTTACTTATACATTCATAATATTTTTGTCAACCTATAAAAAAAAATTCTTGTGCCTTCCGAATGCAGGAATTAGAATGTAGATGTCATCAAGTACCATGTGTTAAACTTATACACTTTAGGAGCGGAAATGACACTTAAAAGTTTGATATATAGTTGTGTATCTAAGATTTTGAGAAATTCTATATCTCAAACTTTTGTTAACATTGATATTTTTATTCATAATATGTTGTATCAATGATATACAATGAATGTACGAAAGGTGGTGTGTACAATCAAACTTGTATAATGATGAAATACATGCAAGAATGCAAATATTTGACAAAATATTCTTAAGGATTTGTTTCAAATGTGTTAGATAAGATGTCTTATAAATTCTTGTACAATAGAATAAGGCTTTGTTGAATGTGTTCAAATTATTAAAGTATTTGATTTAAATAAATTGTGGTTTGTTTGTGCAAATGTGTGTTCAATCATTCACCTATGAATACCACATAGTATCAAAACAATGTAGTACTAAGTCGGTGGTCATTTGTAGTTCTATCACGGTGGTCATTTGTAGCATAGACATTACATATACCAACTTCCTTATCCTTAACACTAAAGATAATCCAAACCACTCTTTGGGGCAAACAAGGATTGCAACACCCCCTTTTCCTTTTTGATGAGAAGTAATGAAGCATTTGGAGTCCTTCCAAATGCATTTAAGACTGATTTCCAGTGTAAACCCTAAAGCCTTAAACCTTTTGCATCATGAAGATATCAATGTCATCTCCATTGTTGTAGCCTTAATTCTTCAAGAGCCCAAACCAGTTGTAAATGAAAGTTATTTCCAATCCTCAACTTCTCCAATTGGTCGCAAGCCCTCATTCATTCGTATAGATCCATACAATTGCAAAAGTCACAGAATTAAATGAAAAATTCATCTGTATCGAACACCTTTTCTAGTTTTACTTCCAAATATACCAAAGGTCCTTGGAAATTAATTGTATGATCAAAGAGTACTAGTTAGCGCAACACTTTTCCCAAAAGGACAAGTCTTGAAACATTGGAAAAACTCCTCTAACTTAGGAACCCTCACTTTGGCTTGGAAGGGCTAATTGAGGCACTTAATGAAGGAAGTACCTTTCAAACCTTTAAATCCATCATTATAAAACTTGGGATACCTTGGGGCACATGAGAGAACATCATTTCTCCATTTTTGGTTCTTGAAACAATACCCATCAAAAGTTATGGGGAATCGAGCATCTAGTCTATGCTTCTCTGTTAGTCACATACCACTAACAATTCAAGAGCATCAAGAACCATTCATCATGGGACCAAACAGTCAACTCCATCAGCTCTAGTTGGCTGGGTAAATACTAGGGGAGACCTTTTTTCGCTCGTGTAGCATCAAAAATGTTCCGGCGCATGTCAGACCGAAGTGTTCCCAAGGTGCACTAAGCCAAATTGGGCAGCGATTTTTGGAGATCCATATCTCAGACCTCATGAGAGATATAAAAGATCTGTGAAGTGCACAAGGAACATCTTGGGAAGGCCTATAAGCACATAGCTCGGTTCTGGGAGATTCCACTCGGATTCCATTTGGTGACCCGATCTCGGTTGTTGCAAAAATTTGCATTGTTGCTCAATTAAAAGTTGCTCAATGGTGCATCTTTCAAACCAATCATCGCGGGACCAAACCGTTAGCTCCATCGACTCTAATTGGCCAGGTAGGCGCTAGGGGAGACCTTTCTTTTCTCGTGTAGCATAAAAAACATTCTGACGCATGTCAAACCGAAGTGTTCCCAAGGTGCACTAAGCCAAATTGGGCATTGATTTTTGGAGATCCATATCTCAGACCTCGTGAGATATATCAAAGATTCATGAAGTACACAAGGACCATCTTGGGAAGGCTTACAAGCACGTAGCTCAGTTCTAGGAAATTCCACTCGGATTCCATTTGGCGACCCGATCTCAGTTGGTGCAAAAAGTTGTATTGTTGCTTAATTGAAAGTTCCTCAATGGTGCATCTTTCAAACCGTTCCTCATGGGACCAAACCGTCAGCTCCATCGGCTCCAGTTGGCTGAGTAAGTGCTAGGGGAGACCTTTTTTTGCTCATGTAGTATAAAAAATGTTCCGACGCATGTTGGACCGAAGTGTTCCCAAGGTGCACTAAGCCAAATTGGGCAGTAAATTTTGGAGATCCATATCTCAGACCTCGTGAGAGATATCAAAGATCTGTGAAGTGTAAAAGGACCATCTTGGGAAGGCCTACAAGCACATATCTTGGTTCTGGGAGATTCCACTTGGATTCCATTTCGCGACCCGCTCTCAGTTGGTGCAAAAAGTTGCATTGTTGCTCAGTTGAAAGTTGCTCAATGGTGCATCTTTCAAACTGTTTGTTGTTAGACCAAACCGTCAACTCCATCGACTCTAGTTGGTCAAGTAAACGCTAGGGGAGACCTTTCTTCACTCGTGTAGCATAAAAAATGTTCCAACGCATGTCGGACCGAAGTGTTCCCAAGGTCCACTAAGCCAAATTGGGCAGCGATTTTTGGAGATCCATATCTCAGACCTCATGAGAGATATCAAAGATCCGTGGAGTGCACAAGGACCCTCTTGGGAAGGCCTACAAGCACGTAGCTCAGGACACCGAGCAACAGAGAAGCACAACATCACCGAGTAGAAAGAAGTGGAGCAAAGGTATTAAAGGGAAACATTGATTAGAAAGGTATTATGAGCTTACAATAGATCTGAAAATATACAAGTCTAAGTTGTATTTATGAACATATCACATACTGTTTCAGTTTAACCATTGGATCAGAAAGTCTCTTAACCGAGCATGACTTAATAATCCTTTATATATTGAGATACATCCCAAGGAGTATCAAAAGGTTAATTCATGAAGATAGCATAATGAAATACCAGATACCAAGTGATTAACTTTTAGTGATAAATCCTATAACAAGGTCACACTTAACAGTGTGTTTCTAACCTTTAACAGGGTTGGCTCTTCACCGAGCTCACTTCAGAAGAGTGATAATTTTGGGTTACCGGTCCCAAGTGGTTTTTCCCTTAACATGGTTTCCATGTTAAAAATCCATGTGTCAAATGTGTTTATGATTCATTGCTTTGATGTTTTGCTTTACACATTACTAAAACAGGATTGATCGGTAAACACTAAGTTATTTACTGTATTTAGGTAATTACTAGACTGTTAATCGGTAAAGCTTAAGAATAAGGTGTAACAGTGAACTCCAAGCAGTAGTTATTTGATAAGATTATTTCAAGGCATACATCTTGTAGGACTGAAGATTACTAGAGGCTTATAATTGTGGTACTAAGTTTTTGGATTGATTTATTGGAATATTTTTGAGGCCACTGATTCAACCCCCCCTCTCAGCTATTCTAACAATTGATATATGATTTCCAATGATCTGTATCAATATATATCATATATGTATATGTATTCAATATTGTCTTATTCTATGATAATTCATATCCATCTATCTTAATGTACCATGATTCCTTCATATTTATATATTATTCTGTGTGATCTGTTCTTCCCACAATTAGTGGGTTAATCTTCGTCAAGTATGGAAGATATATTCTCGTATATATTAATCCCCCCTTTCTATTTGCAAATCTTATTCTTTTTATATCCTCTTCTTTCTACGAAGAGATACATCCCTTATGAAGGATGATGCCCTCCCAAATGGACGTAACTCTTCATTAACCTTTATTGTTGTCTTTGTTATTATCATTGTCCTTTCAAGGATTCTCAATTGCTGCCTTATGCATATTAATTACTACCTTATTACTTCTCAATTGTCGTCCATAGTATTTGCAACATTTTAATGGTCGTTGTTTTTCATATAATTATCGACTGAGCATAATATTTGGAATAGATATTAATATTAAAAATTGCTATTATTATGATTATTATATATTTATTAACATAATATATCATATAAAATTATATTATTAGTATTAAGTGTCTCTTCATTAATTTGTAATTATATTATTTGTTATTTATTTTATTTTCTTTTATTATTATATATTATTTAATCCCATTTTGGAAAGGGGATATCACAATTAGTGGGATTGATTTGTGTCAAGACCAATTGGGAAGTTATCTAGGAGATTAGAAATTTCCTTGGCTTCTTGTTGACCACTCTGCAATTGTAACAACACATTCTGGATGCAAATTGAATGAAAACCAATAGTTTCCTATGAAATTTTGAACTGGCATGAACATCTGCAGAGGGATATAATCCATTAAAGTGTTATCATTTTAAGCCTATGTGAGTTTTCATTTTGATACAGTTGATTTGATCTCATTCCTGTTTGTGTAGTTGAAGTTATAATCGATTTGGTAAACACTTTATGTGGTACATTTGGTAATCGATTTGGGGAGTACTTGCTTTCTTTATGTGGTACAATTGACTTAGTCATTTTCAATGATTTGGATAGATGAAATACGTCTATAAATGTTACCTGCAATAGTTACAATGAGGCAACTGTTGTTGATTATGCTTTTCGCTTGAAAAACTTGATTGGAAGGACAAAAGAAAATATGATTGGTGAATAGAAAAAATTGCTTGGTTTGACAAGGAATGCAAAATCCACTTGTCCACTTATCTTCTAGGTGGTTATCCTCATGTATTTCCCTTTGATTATCAATAAAATACATTGGTATATGTACACAAGCTATGTCTCCTAAATACCTATATATGTATATCTATATATATAGTTGGATATATATTTTTCAGAATATACACACACACACACACACCTATCTATAGATATATGTATCAATATGTATGGGATATCTCTCTTTGATTTCTGATAAACTAATAAGATAATTAGTAACTCTTACCAAAAATCTGTAATAAAGCAAAAACTAAATCAAGGACTATTCAGGATAAAGTTCAATTCATCAAGATAGATCTCGTCATTAGTAAACAGTGGAATATAACTCCCAGAATACCCCCAAAATAGGAGAGCAATGATTTCCTAGTAATTATAAGTAATTATGGACTATAATTACACACTKTCATATCGAATAGTTGTTTCCTATAATTAGGCCCTTAGATGATTACTCCAATTTCACATTAATAATGACTCAAAGGCGTCAACTATAAGGTATGGACAATAGTAACTAACAATAATGTGACTACAKGATGTATTCGGTGGAGATTGATCCTGATAATCTCTTATCTTGAAGTCTTTGACTTTTCAGTACAAATATTTATTTGCAGGGTCATGTTTCATTTCCTATAGTTTTAAATTTGTTTCCATACACTGTTTCTACACAAGGAACGATGAGGGTGTCTTTCTTGCATGAAAGACAAATGCAAACAGTGCAGAGCTAGTCTATGCTTTCACATATTAAGCATTTTAAACTACAATTTGATAACAATTTATCATCTTGGAGTCCCTTCTTTTCTAAGGAATCTAGCCTTCATTCAAATTCCATGTCTGACAGTTGTGTTGAAAATAGTTTAAGTAACACTGTTGACCTGCTACTCCAACCTCAAGAAAACAAATCTCTGAATGATGATAAAAGAAAAAACCGCTTCATTGTTCCATTGTCCAGGTTAGTCTTTGAAATTACCTTTCTATGAGCTTGATAATTTTCATTCTGGGAAATTTATAAATTATTATAATGTTCTTACTTCATTTGAGTTAATTGCGAAAACTAAGAAGATACAGTATAGTGCCTACTCTAACAATAATTAAAAATAATGCTACATATTGAGATTTATGTTACTAATTCACGAGTAACTTAAAGTTTTGTAACTTGCTGTGACTTCACTTCTTCAACATCTCTGCAGAGTAGGTGGTTCAAAGTTCTAGGAACAGGGGTGGCTTCTATTACACTTGCAGGCTTACTTATCACTATGGTTCCTAGTGTATTTGAAAAATTGAGTAGGCCAATATTTTGGTTTAGAGTGGCCTGTTCAATGTTATGAAGGTCAATCATAATTAGATTTACATAAGTCACATGATACATATACTAAAGATTGCATAGTAGATAGTAAACAATTAGAGCTACATACAACTAAATACAACATGAAATGGTAGTAATGAATAACCTACCCTTGAAGAGAGAGATATGTTACTTTTTCAATGTAGAAAGAGGAAGTTGTTATTGGTCAATCTAGATCAATTGGGTCCACTACAACCTCATGAGATTGAGCTTGTGTTAAGGCTATGATAAGGAACGCACACATGTCTATGGTAGGATAGAGCATCTATGATCCCTTGGAAATTTTTTTCAAGTAGTAATGGTAGGATATCATATTTATGTTCTAAAGCCTCTTTATCCAAAGGGTATCAATAACATTTCTCTCTTCACTAAAATCGAGGGTGTAGAAGATGCTTTGCATTGTTTGGGTATACCACTCAATTTCTATACCCAATGGATGCAAAGAAACCTTCTGCACCCCTTATTCGATTGAAGATAAATTACATTGATCCACTTTTGATAAAGAGTCTTCAAGAAAGATAGATGGTATCCTACCGTTTCTACCTGAAAAGCATTCCCAAGGGAGAAAGAGAAACCAATGATTAGTAGTCAACAATGGTAAGAAAGAGAAACAATTATACAAAACCATAGTTACAAATACAGGAAAATACTTCTATTACAATGTAGGACAGTAATCTCAAAGAAGATATAATGTAGCCACCATTTTTGAAATAAGTGATATCTGAAACCATTCATTGTGTCAGAAAAAAGAGGCAAAATCAAAACAACTTAATGGATAAGGATATAAATTTCATTAGCTAGATAAGTTTTTGTAATGATGATGAACATATGGATATCTAGACCCCGAGTATGTATCAACAAAAACATTTACAAAGAAGAGTATTCCAGACATTATGTTAAACAATTAAGTTTCATGACTACGTTTCATTATTTTTCATGCCTGCCATAGGAAGGGAAGATGGTGGCATAAACAACACTAAGTGATCTAAAGATGACCTAGATTATTGACAAAAATGCCAACTCCAAAGAAGTAGTCCATCATAACATTCTTATCGTCACAAGTGAAAAAATCTTCATTTTGACCATGAAAGACACTCATAGAAGCGTAGTTATCATTAGTGCAAGATAGATTGAAGATCTCCCATGCCTCCACCATTTTATTTTGAAAGCCATATCTATTAACAAAAATTGAGCCAAGCCTGCCAGAGATAATGTTTGGATTGATCGTGTGAATCCCTTGCACATTTTTTTCCGAATTGGGGGAAACAACCACTTGCTTAACCACCTTCAAGACCCATTCAAACCGACCGGTAACTTGAAAGAGAGTAGAAATTACTAGTTTATAGATCACCCCATCGTGTACATGTGAGCCAACAATATTATGTTTCAGAAGGTATTGAATAGCATGTTTGATGTCATCATCACACACATTAAATAATCTAGAGCATTATTCTTCCAAGGACTCCAAATGACAACATTCAATACCAAATGTTCTATCCATTAGGAAGACCTAGAACAAAGTAACAATAGTGAAAATAATGATTAAGTATGCCAACATAATGAATAAGTATGCCAACATAATGATGCATACACATACATATATGTGTGTGTGTGTGTGTGTGTGTGTGTGTGTGTGTGCATGATTATGTAAACGTACACATAATTATGTAAATAATAGAGATACAATTTTCTTAAAAAAATTATCATGCTAAGTTAGATTGTCATGGGGCAATAAACAACAAATATAAAGAGTGAGAAGATGCAAAGAAAGTAATAAACTATGAAGCAAGTGAAATTTATGAATTCTAGTCCACATGAAAAATAAAAACAACGTACGGCTTGGGGAAAATACAATATGCTGTGGACAGTCATGATACCACAACATACAACAAAATTTTAGTCATGTACCAATATAATATCCATAAAACATGAAGGACAAGTTACAAACAACAATTGGGGCAGTCAAGAAGAATGTGCTTCCAAGAGGGGACAGAAGTAAAGAGAGCTCATTTGGTGGTCATTACAATGTCAGTACACAGTCCTCGGGATGCTAAGGAACTTTCAAAGTAGAGAACAAATGGAGCTTCCCATGACAATCATATGAATGTTGAACAATGTCAGTCATAATGTGACAGGCCTTGCATTGATAAGAATTCATGGTCATGAAATGATGTTGAGAATGAAAGTAGATAATCATATATAAGATGACAGTTTATTGTCCAAGTTTGTATGCAACAGTGCAAGGGAGGTTTACAGGTCAGGGATATGGTTCATGAAAGCACATTGTAAGATTAGTTTGTCAGTTTTATGAAGGGAAACAATTGTGTTATGAGCATGGTATCAATGTAAGGCATGGTTGGAGCATCATGAGACACTATACAGAGTGAGAAGAATTATTGAGTCCACGCATATAGAGCCATAAAGTAGTTCTATTCCATTCAAGCGGATGACAATTTCATGTATCAAAGATTACAAAATAATAATGTGTCAGGGACGTTTTGAGAATATTACAAAATAAAAGGACAACATTAAGTAGTGGAATAAAATTCAACCTTACCTGTGTCTTAATACCAGTGAATTAAACGTGAGTCTTTAAGGTTACTGTGATGGTGGAGACAATTGGAAGATGCAAGAACATAAGGTGCAAGGAGGATATCACATAGAGTTTAATAGATTTAGTGGTCATTGGCATAGGTCTACATGTATGGCAATGGATAACTATGAAAGGAAGAAGCTGATAACAGTAGAAGAAATGAATGTCAAGAGCCCAAAGGAAAGATGAAATATCCCAAGCAAGAACAATTGACAAAATTAGAGGAATTATGAAATATCAAATTAGAAAGTCAGAATTCAATTGAATTCAGAATATGATTACAATCTGTAGATGCCTTCCAATCTTGGTGATAATTCTCCTTACGATGAGCATCCACATTGTAAGTCATGGATACCAACACAAACTATCACAAGAGGAACCCATTTAGAAAGGGGAAGGTGAAGATCCCTTGTTAATCACTAGTGGTTGTGGGTATCAAACCAATACCAATAAAAGACCGATGAAGCGACTCTAGGAAGGAATTTGTTTGATTGAACATGAAGAGCTCGAGATGAAGAAGAAATGTCAAGATTTGTTCAAGGAGCATCCACCCAAGTTTGAGGCATGGAAGAAATTGAACCATGTGCTAATGATATTCAAGAAATTAATTATGCTATTGTGAAGAATTATTCAACTAAGACTAAATCCCATGTGGAGGAATTGCAAGTATATCACGAAGTTCTTGATGCTATAGGAGAGATGAAGACCATACCCCATAGACTATGATAGAAGGATTTCTTCCTTCAAGACCAAGGACATACATATGTAATGGTGTGGGATCTAGGTGATATCTTAAGAGGTGTAATGGGTATGTGTCTTTGGGATTACCCACTCATTAATGTTAAATTCTTAGCATCATACATGAAAGATGGTGTACTATCAACTTATCAAGATTGCTTTAACAAATTTCTCCCATATCTGCAATATCTGGTTGAAACATCTACGCGAAGGCTTTCAAAGGAAGCCCTTTTGGAAATACCTTATTTTTCTTCAACTGTAAGATCATCTTACTAGTTTCCTATTGTTTACTTTAGTGGAAGCATTGAATTGTCCAGTGGAAGTGATCTGTTTGCATCTGCAGTGCAAGGTTCATGCTTACAATGCCATATGTTGGGTTGTTGCAACCAATTAGAGCCACTACTAATCAGCTTACAATGAAGCAATTTTTTTCATTCTGGTTGGCGAATCACCATTCTCTGCCCGACAATTTTTTTCAATCATGAGAAATTAACCCTAATCTTTCATCATCAAACTAGTCTAGAAAGGCATGCATGAACGACCTTACAAAATGTGCCAATAAGCTATCAAAATCATTTGGTTTTTTCAAAACTAAGGTTTAGATAGAAAATAGAATTCTAATAAAAAAGAATGTGGACCAGAAGAGTCGATGGGTACCTGAGAATAAGAGAGATTTAGAAATCTTGGAGTTGTGCTATGCCCTTTGCTGGTTGCTCTGCGTGCCCTCCTTCAACTCTTTGTGGCGTGTTATGCCCTCTGATGGTTACTCTATGTGCCCTCCTTCAAATCTTTGTGGTGTGTTATGCCCTCTTCTGGTTACTCTGTGTGCCCTCCTTCAGCTCTTCGTGGCGTAACATAACATAATGAAATGAAGTTAAACCTTTTTTTTTAAAAAATATGCTTGTGTTGGTCGGTATTCCGACCAACACGAGCATAACTTTAAAAAAAAATTGCTTCTATCAACCGACCAAGCAAAACCATTTTAATGCTTGGTCGAGAATGTTGGTCAATTTTTGGGGTTAAATGTACTAGTGTTCTAGATTACTCAATTCTCCCACTCATAATCTCGAGTAAATTTTATGTGTCACTTCTTCATAATGGTTCTCCTAATGGCTATCATAAAAGGAATAGAAAAAAAGGTTTTTCAAATTCAAATTTTAAAAGGGCCTCAACCATCATGAGTAAATGAAGAACTTACCCATGCACATTAATAGTTGCAATTTAAATTATGTCCACTAGTATGTGCTATCCATATTTTCTACTTATTGTCCCAATCAAGCCATTCCCCTTAAATACACTAAAAATATTCAATTATATCATCTCGCCCCTAGTCTTTGAGACTCACCTCGACCTTAGATATAGTATCTACAATATCATTTCCTTCATGCATCACATGTGTTACTTTAAAACTATCAAAGGTGTTAATCAAAGAGCAGATCTTTTTAAAACATTTATTGAGATAACAAACATTTGACTCTCCTTTCATGATTGAATTGAGCATAAACAATGAATATCCCTCAAAATGAATCTTTCTTATATTAAACTTCTTTTCCATTTTGATTGCAAAGAGAGCATCCTAGGATTTAGCCTCATTATTGATTGCCTCGACCAAATTTTTAGACCTTACCACAAGTATGTTACTTCTCCAATCTCTAATTAAGAAACCAGCTCTACTAGGGCCCAAGTTTCCTTTCAAGGCTTTCTCAAAGTTAATTTTGGTCCATTATTTCTCTAGAGGATCCCAAGTCTATTTCACTTCCGTCATTAAAGGAGGATTAACCCTTAAAGGTCCATTAATGGGCCTAAATTTCACCATGGGCCAACTTCATTGAATCTTTCTATCTTCTAAACTAAAAGGGAATTTTGACACATTAATTGAGTAGCTGAATTTCT
>MU223233.1:145117-156217 GCA_018584345.1 Thuja plicata | reverse complement strand
GCCATTTGTTTCCATTTTTCATTTTTTTCCATCATATAGGGAGGGCATTTTGAATGAAATATTGAAATATCTTTTTGTTTTTTAATAACTTGCAGCACTATATTATATTGCAAAATCTGAAAACATGAGCAGCGATGAGAGTGAGGGAAGTAGTGGTAGTCATAGCATGGATGTTGCTATGCAAGAAACTCAAACATCACAAAGAAAAAGACAGTTCTACTGCAGCCATAGGGGGGGTCTTCATTTTCAACTGCTGTGGATGTTCATGTAGAAGATGCAACCTCTAACCCATTTGAGTGCCCTTCCCAAATCCTCAAAACATATGCCAAAGGCCCATTCAACCCTAAGAAACCTCTCCTAGAATTTGCCACAAGAGTAGACAAGAATAAGAAAAAAAAATCGGGGGGTAGAACGGAATTGGAGTGCCATATTTGCCACAAACATTATTTTGGGAGGTATACTAGACTATATTGCCATCCTTTATAGATAGGTGGGCAAGGGGTCAAAGGTTGCAAAAAAATTACACAAGTAAAAAACCTTGAGGCAAATAGATTGCACATGGAGGGGGAGGCATTGAAAACAGGGATTCCAATAGAGAATGTGCAAGCTAATATGCCTATGAGTAGCACAACCACACCCACTCCCACTCCCACAACTAGTAAAGAAAAGGGAAAGAAGACCAAAAGAGAAACAAATGTTGCTGATTTATTTAATATACAAGCAAAAGAGAAGACTGAAGAATCTATTGGTAGGTTTCTTTTTGCTCATGATATACCATTCCATGTGTCACATTCCTCATATTATAAACAAATGTGCAAAGATATCTACGTTGTCGGTCCCTCATTTGTACCACCTGGAGAGACAAAACTAAGCACCATTGTTCTTGATAAAAAGTATTCAAAAGTAAGCATTTTGATGGAGGATATGAGAAAAACATGGATGAGTGATGGATGCTCCATCATCATGGATGGGTGGACCGATATCAAACATCAGCCACTCATCAATCTTATTGTCACTAGCACAGCGGGTTCTTATTTTCTTAGAGCTATAGATTGTTCAAGGAGAAGGAAGGATGCATCCTTCCGATTTCAGATTTTGAAAGATGTTATAGAAGAGGGTGGACCTTCAAATGTTGTGCAAGTAGTCATTGATTCAGCCCGGGTTTGTAAGCCAGCTGGATTGATGGAGAGTACTTATAGGCACATTTTTTGAACCCCATGTTGTGTACATGCATTGAACAACACCTTGAAGGACATTAGAAAATTTGATTGGATAAAGGCTATGGTGTCTGAGGCTAGAGATGTGCAAATGCTTATTTGCAATCATCACACATCTCTTGCATTATTTAGGACATTTTCCAAGAAAGAATTCCTCAAGCCCATGGAGACTAGATATACTAGCTAGTTTATTTTGTTGGAGAGGATGCTTGAGGTCCAAGAGGCCTTACAATCCATGGTGGTCAATGCAGAGTGGAATAGATGGCATGAATCAAGCACACCGAATGGAAGAAGTGTGAAACAAAGAGTCATTGATGATAATTGGTGGTCTACAATGAAATAAGAAACTTAGATAATTGTAATTGCAAATTTAATAAAATTATTTCTGATTTTAGCATTTTCTGATTTTATTATTTAAGAATTAAGAATTTTAAAATTTATGATGCTTCTAACTTGTAACTTGCTTGCATTTGCAGATACATTTACTCATTCATTGACCCTATTGTGCGGGTCATTAGATATGTTGATACTGACTCTCCTAGCCTTGAAGAGATTTATGAGACCTTTGATAGCATGCTTGGGCAGATCAAGCAAGTCATTCATGTCAAGGACCCTACTTTGGGGTTTTATAAGGAGCATCTTAAGCCCATTGTGACACGACGGTGGAACATTATGAACACCCCGCTTCATATGGAAGCCTATGCTATCAATCGTAAATGGTATGCACCAAGACCTGGGAGAGTGGCTCCATCTAAGGATGAGGAGGTGATTCTCAAATCTAAAAACTCAAGTTTTCAATTTAAATGTGAAATAGCAAGTTGCAAAGTAGATCTCTTCAATCTTCAATATTCATTAATCATTATTTGTTAATTTAATATGTTTTTTATTTGTTCAACTCAGGTGAAGGAGGGCTTCTTCAAGGCCCTTGCAAAAATGTACAATAGAGATAATGCTGGTAAACTTCAGGAACAGTGGCTTGACTTTGCCAATCTTCATGGTCCAACCTTTAGTAGACCAGAGGCGAAGACGGATAGAGCTACATTAGCTCAAAGGGACCCTATTGGATGGTGGACATGGCACGGTAGAGATACACCTGAGCTGAAAATTCTTGTCAGTCGTCTTCTTTTACAGGTTGCGAGTTCCTCTGCTGCAGAGAGGAATTGGTCCACATATAGCTTCATCCAATCAGTCAAGAGAAACAACCTTACCTCTAGACGATCGAAGAAGTTGGTGGTTGTTCACAGTGCATTGCGGCTACAGGTTCGGCAGTATTCAATATCGTCAGACTCCAGCATTATGTTGGGATGTTAATCCTGAGGACGCTATGTAGGTTGAGAAGGATGACACACCTCTAGGATTGCGCAGGGTTCCATTGGATGAGGACCCTTTGCCTACCCCTATCAGTGACTCAGAGGATAAGCCCGACTCTGATTTTGATTTTGATTCCTAGAGGACAACCATATATTTGGCATTTACTATTTGCAAATACATTATTGATTTTGATTAATATGGACATCTGATTATGGAGTTGAACTTCTATGTTATTGTTTACTATTTACTTTTAGTATTTTAGTTGGACTTCTCTTTATGTCATTTTGATTTCATGCATGATACTTGGAGCCTTTGGGCATTTTTGCTATATGTACACCATATTTTTACAATGAAAGTACTTAGCATTTGAATTTTGTTAATTTGCTATATATTGAGCATCTAAAATGTCTATGATGAATGGTTTATCAATATTATGATATGCATATTTGAATTCTCTCTATATATATTAAAATTCCCCTATATTTTTAATCGTCGTCCCTTGATGTCCCATCCCCTAAATTTTGGCTTTCACCTGTACCGGAAACACATCCCCATCCTCAAAACCCTGTGGAGCATAGGTAATATCATCTTGCATCCATTACAGTTGTTTTAAGGTAATCCAGAAGTGTTTGTGGTATGTTACTAAGGTCGATTCCTCAGTCTTTGTGTTTACACTAGCAACTTGTTTTGTTTTGCATTCTACTACAGTTGGGAGCTATGGCATGCGGTTTGAAAGGAGAGTAAAGCTACATGTGAAGTATCACATTCCAAAATTTCAGTGGGTGATCTTCATCAGATAGAAAGTTAGTAATAACAAACTATTCAGTGCAAGTTGGCCAACTAGGTTGTTCCAGATAAATGTGCCGAAGGTTTGTAACATGTACTCACTAGAGAGAGAGTGCGGATGACCCTTGTGACCAGATAAGTCTACATCGGGTAATGCGTAGTCTGTCACTTCTTTTGGAGTAATGTGTGGGCTTTTGGACCTAGCCTATTACATGTTTGATTTGGGTTTATGCTTATGGCTGACTTGTGGATGCATTGATCTTGTTCTAAGATGACATGTGAATGTAATTATCATTGCAACTCATATATCTGTGAGTGTGTGTGTGTGTGTGTGTGGATTACATCTCAAGTATTATTGAAGATCATATGCGCTGTATGAAGAAGTTTTAAAATTGATCAGATCAGAAGGAAGTTATTCAATCAATACTAGAGGTCCGCATTTAATATCTCTTGCATTTTTGTTAAGATTGAGGTCTCACATTCTGAGAAGTTGCTCAGATCTTGGTTTCGGGGATTAGTATCTCCTATAGTTTGGTGCTTGCAAATGTAATTGAGGATTAGTGTCTCTGGTAGGTTGGTGCCTACTTCATATTGTAAATACCTTATTAATATATTATATTCCTGCTTGCGAGGCTGGATTTGAAATTTGAATAGTAGATCCAAGCAGAGCAGCTATTCTCACCATGTTTTCCCCCTTTCTAGGTTTCCACCTAAATTTGGTGTTCTCATATGTTGATTTGTGTGAGTGGTTTGATAAGTTAATTTAAAGAAAGCTTGGTGTTTGCTGCTTTGATGATACAGAAAGTTATTAATGGTATGTTCAGTCAAGTTGAAATTCACATATCCTGATTCACCCCTACGCTCCCACCACCCTCTCAATTTATCTGTGTGCTTAACACAATGTTAGTGGTCCCCTATTATTGTGTTTGTTGTTGATTCTTTTGTGGGGCCTCTCCATGATTTTCCTCCTACAACATTGTAAACTAGTATACCCTTGAGTCCCATTGACCTACTTTTGGTCAATTGTAGACATTATTTTATTTCTTTCTCATAAAGGGCATATTGCCTTGATGAAAGTGAGATGCATTCAATTTTGAACACTAGAAAATATATTTCCCCAGAAAACTAATGTTTTTAACTTTTTAATCATAAATCAATCATTAACAGGTTCAAATCAGGGTTGTAAAAGTTTCAAATTTGGAATGATTGTTTCACTTGCTATTCAAATTTTGTTGGTTTTCATATTTGGGGGAAAACAAATAACACTAATACAATTAAAAGCATGCATTCCAAACAAAACAGCAGTTATTTCAGTCAGGAAAGAATTATTGCAGTATACTGCAATCAACAGTCAACAAAATCAACATAAATTTCTTTGTCTTTGGTTGCTTAAAGACCCATTGTTTCACGAGCTCAAATCTAGCAAATGCAGTTACGCAAACAGCAGTACCCTATGAAGCTCAAGTACCTTGCCAAAGCAAGCACATGCAAGGCATTAATCCAATAGAAACTTGAAGCTAGACCTTTTCCTCAGTAGCTCTTAGCAGTTGATTTGGCCTGATGTACTCAAAGAAGTATCCATTACAATCAACTGTCATTATTAAAAGCTGCAGACGATAATACCAACAACCATTGTATAACTCTAGGTAAGAAAATATTCAGTACATCCCAGCTCATCGGCTCTCCCAGATCCTTGGCAAAGTTAGTTTTCCGTGAAGAAGGTCCAACTTTGTAACTGGGCAGGTCTATCAGAAATTCTTTCCACTCTAGCTAGGATTTAAACTATATTAACTGCCAAACTCACAGCTATGGCTACTCATTTTTTGAGCACAAACTGCTCTCCAGGATGACCATTAATTAAAAGAAGAATGTCTTTTACAGTTATTTAATTCAACAGTTTCGACAAATTAAGCAGAATCCCAGTAACTCATTTTCTAATTATGCTTACCCTCAAAATTGATGTCCTGAAAAACCAAAGCTAAGGCAACCAGCCTTAAGATTGTATAGGTAGTTCTATCTAGTACAAAAGATTTTGATTCCATGATAGTAATAATATACCATGATTCAGAAAACTTTGTAGATCATTTCAGTGATCTTTTGCAGATAATTAAAATCCTTGGGCAGCCTGCACAGCATGTAAAGGTACACACCTTTTGAAGGCCCATTTTCCAAGTCCATATGAGAGCAGCATGTCACTTAAAATTAGGCAGTCGCAGGCTGCCTAGAGGCAGCCTCCATCCAACAACCATTATCCTCGTCTTTAATTTTCAACAGTAAGGAAGAAAATTAATAAACAATTTTGAACCCCCTTTTCACCAAACATCCACAATATAATGCTATTGACATATGAATTTACAATTGGAAATTGGTGCCCTTACACATGATATAGCAAAATTTCCATTGGGAGAAACTATGTTGACAATAATAACATCCGCTGCCCAACCTCTTATATGCAAGTTAATTTGTAAGATAAAACATGCTTTTAAATAAGCAAATTGAATAATGAACATGAAAATTATTGTAAAGACTATCATCTGTCTTTGCTAACACTTGCATAATGTTGCATTAGAAGCATTCTTCTTGGTAACTCATATGCAACAGGAGTGTTGAATTGACTTACGTGGTAACAATTAAGGAACAAAAGCAGATAGTTACAACACTAACAGTTTTGCAATAGCACTCTTACTTAGGACTTCCCATAAGTAGGAACAAAGCTTTCTCCTCTTTCCCTAGAACTTAACAATGTAAAACCTATGAATTAGACTGTTTATGAATCATGGGACATGCTTTAAAGTTAAAATGGGCTCTGGCTCCTGCTTACAAGAAATACCTAGAATGTTTGTAGACATTATCAAAGCAGGCAAAATATTAAGTCAAAATTGTGGTGTAACTGTAATTACTTTATCAGCACATACCTGCTTCATTTTTCCAAATGCACACATCAAGGCATTATATGAGTGAACGTCAGCAGAAAGGTCAAACTTTTTTTCAATTGCCTCAAATGTTTGGAATGCTCGGTCAAGATCCCATATGTTTGCACAGCCTAAGATTATACAGTTGAGTGCAGCCACTGATTTGTACGGAGGGTCTGCAGTGCTTAAATTCTCTAGCTGGAAATAAACCTGAAGGCAAGAAAATATATGTTCAGAACAAAATGATCCAATCACAAATACAGATGACCAAACATATACCTAGATAAACTCTTCTTCAAAAGAGATTAAAAAATGTTAAGCCTTCAATATATCAATAACACATTACCAATGCATCCAAAGCATATGGTGCTGTTTTGGGCTTGACAGATCACTCATTTTTCTTCCCCAAGTTCAGTATGGATGGCTTTGAGATGGGTTTGGCCATCCACGAGGAAATACAGAGCTACAGATAATAGTACAACAACCACTGTGTAACTCTAATTAAGGCAATTTTTAATATATCAAAGCTGACAGGCTCTCCGAGGTCCTTAACAAAGTGAGTTTGACATGGAGAATACGCCTTCTACAGTTATACTTGTTTAATACAACAGTTTCAACAAGTAAAGCAGAACCCCAGTAACTCCTTTTCCAATGATGCTTTCCCTAAAAATCAATGTTTGGAATTTCATCTGTGATTGATGTACAAAATTAAATACAGAATCGAGAACACAACTGACAAGTGATAATTCAATGTCAAATCATAGATGTTAAAAGATAAATCAAAATGGTTAGGATCAATTTCTTGACATTTAATCGGGGAATGCTCAGGAAACTAAAAACAAAGATAAGAAGTAATAAAACTAAGGAAAGAAATTGCTGTTTCTGCTATTTCAAGCCAAATAAAGTGGAACTTTTTTCTTTTCCTTCTGACATAGCGCAAACCAATTTTAATATTTCCTTTTAAAACCAAGCACAAATTAATCCCTTTACGGCCATAGGGAACTTCATGGTACATGGCAATTTTCATTATTTTCCCTCTTTTCTTAGCTGCAGATCCTTCAAACAATGTACTAATAGGGCTGGTTAGAAAAAAAAAATTATTTGTGGTGGTGGTGTGCGGGGGGCTCTTTTAAAATGCCATCTTTTTTTATTGGAGACCTGCAGATCCTTCATACAATGCAATTTTAGGGTTTGTTAGGCTTTTTTAATCATTTTTGGAGCTCTTCAAGTGTACTCTTTTTTCATTGAACCCTGCAAGTTCTCCCCAGGTTTGTTTGAGGTCCAGCCTTGCACTCAGCCTGGCCATTCAGCCCAAGTAAATTTGAGATGTGCATGGGCCAAATGGCCAAAAGCTGGGGCTAATCCCAGCTCCGATATTGATCTGAATTAGAAACTGGCCCATGTTTGCACAGGGTTTCAAGCAAACCAAATAACAAAGTAAAAAAACACGACTAACAAAATCTATTGTCATGATAAATATCACCCATCTATGATAAGTATTTCATTTCACGACTAAAAAAGTTAGAATATTCGGAAAAGAAATAAATCCCTAAAGATGATCCGCAATTAATAGCAAGGACCCCGACTCAATTTTCTAATGCATTGAAATTCTTAACATTAAATGAAAATCCATGACAAGACATTCCCCTTATTTCTTTACTAGAAAAGATTTCTCAACTCTGAAGTGCTGCTAAAGTAAATTCCATTTCCAGCATGAAAATGGTCCAATTCTATTGTTGAGCTGGTTTCTGTAAGATGCTTAAGCCTTTAACATGACACCATAGCAGAGAAAACCCATATATATATATATATAAATTTTATATTCTGTGATTTCTTATTGAATCTTAAGAAAGAGTACCAATATTCCCAACAAATCGTGATTTCTTTGAAAATACATGGTTTTCGTAATGTCACAATTTTTAAACTATATTTTAGGATAAAGTTCTCCTGAGATTATTTTGAAAATACAGTTGATGCTTTCTCAAGTTGTTCTTTTATTTTATTTTTCAATTTTGGATGTACCAATTAATATTTTTCACATTCTTACAAATTACTTGTCACTCACAATTTTAATAACATTGCTTCAGAAATACAAATCCTCCTCATTCAAAGAGCATCAAATTGTTCATAAATTTGATTTTGTGATGGTATGGTTCAGGGAAGACCTAATGCACATCATGTCATCATATATGCATACTGATTTTGATGTGTTAACCAAGCTTCAGCACCTTAGTGAACAGAGCATTCTCCTAATCACATTGCAAAATACAAAAGAAAAAGTTTATGCAGTGTTCCAAAAAGTTTTAGAATGGAGGGGACATGGAGACCATGGACCCATGTTTGAGGACTCTGGCTGGCACACATACATATGTGGCTAGCTGGTTACTTCTTGGAAGGGATTCTGAAACTCTTCCATCTTCTCTCTTATGGGCATGGTATTTGTTACGTATTGTGATAGATAGCTAATTGTGATCCGTTGCTTGTACATACCTTCTGTATTCTCTCGTTTTGAGAGGAGTCTTCTTCCACTAGGTTTTTTCTCCTTTTCTATTATTATGAGAGATCCATGTTTGTGAATGGGTACCTGGTATTGTTGTCAAGGCCCATCTTTCCTTTTAGCTTATGCATAGCCTCCCTAAGTTCAACTTACGGGGGGACGTTCGTGTGAAATTATACTCATACTTAATCTTAGGTTAATTAGAGAATTTTTACATAGGATTTTGTTTTCCTTTATTAGTTGTCACTCTTATCATTTAAGAGAAGATTGATTTCTTGGTTTCCCACTTCATGTGGAGTGTATTCATTATTGTAATTACTCATTTGGTAATTAATACTAATGAATTGTATTTGATTGCATCTTTATCCCTTTTTATGGTTTTCTCTCAAGGAAAAAATACAGCAGAAATTTGTAGTTCTAACACAAATCAATTATCAACGCTCTTCCTGTCCCATCCATGCTCTGCCTCAAAATGCTTTCTAAAACTTGTGAACCTAGAAAAGTTAATGAGACGTTTCCTACAGCAAGAGGGGATGCAAAAGAAAAGAAAATCCCGCTGGTTGGATGGAAGAGAAACTATACTCCATGTTAAGGAGGCGAAGCAAGCTAAAAAGCAACATTCAACAAAGCAAGGCTTTCAGTTTAATATTGATTTGGGGAATGTGCTCAGGTCCCAAGTAAAAATACTCAAATACTTTCCAAAGAAAATGATTGGACTCTAATGATCTAGCTCAAAGCTTAACAACCCCAAAACTTCCAAATGGATCTCATCTTTAAACTTTAATGCTACAATGTAAAAGCATTACTAGCAACCATGTGTCTTGGAAAATTAAGGATGGTAGAAGCGAAAGGTCTTGTGAAAATTCATTGAATGACTATCCATTTCTTATTTGTAAAAGTGATCTTAATGCTGCAAGAGCCATTCTCACAGCAGCTTGGGGATTCAAAGGAAGGAACCACAATAAACAAAGAAGCACCCTATGTCTAACAGAATCGATATGGAATGATGTAAAAAGACTTATATACCAGCAAAGCAATTTGAATTATTAGAGGTAGAACAATCAACAAAGAGACTCTTCATCAAGGAAGAAAATAAAAGAATAACATGGAGCTGCTCTAAATTGGGTATGTACTAAATTAAGTTGGGTTATGAAGTGTCAGATTCCCCTATTCTGAAGTGGGCACACCATCCCATCTTTGTTGGCATAGGAATTGCCTACCTAAAGCAGGCGCCTCTGCTTGGAAGGCCATTCAAACGAAAATGATGACTGCTGATAAAGTTAAGTCTTTAGGTTTTGCTAATCCATTCAAATGTTGTTTGTATGGGTAGGCAGAAGAGACTACAGATTATTTGTTACTTAGCTGCCCCTTTACAGCAAAATGTTGACAATGGTTAGTGCCAAATTGTGCTGGTCAGCTGCAGTACATGAACTCTGAAGACCTAGAAATTTATTCAGTCTTTTTGTAAGTTTGGATCACTAGTCCTTCGCTTTTCTCATTCAGAAAGTGTGCAAGGAGATAAACAAATGCATGATTTTGGATTCCTTGTTGGAGGGAGGATTATATTCTTCTGAAATCAGAAGCTGCAATTGAAGAAGTGGCATAAGCCAGCCTCACAGTCAATGGAGTTAAGAAAGAGAATTTTACAAATTGAGACAGTGAAACCTTAAAGAGATTGAAGGGGTTAAATGGCCCCTTTTTCATGGGGTTGGAACAATTAAGTCATCCATCAACCAAACGGAATTCAATGGGAACCTTCCCTGAAAGATTGGGACAAAATCAATTTTGATAGAGATGTTAGAGGGAATCCTCAACCATCGGGGGCAAGATGTGTGACCAGGAATTCAAAAATGAATTCCATTCATGCAGGTCAAAAAAACTGAAATAAGGCACCAACAACAAGCCAAAAGTCCAAGCTCATTCCCTTGGTTTAAAGATCTGAACGGCAAATGGAATTGACAATGTTCAGATTAAAAGAGATTGCAAGATATTTATAAATGCAATTAGCAGGAAAGGCTCCCTGAATTGGAAGATCAATAACCTTTTGCAAGACGCAAGGGCATTGTTTGACTCCTCAAAATATGTTTTACATCTTTGAAGAAAACCGAGTAAGATATGAGTTAGCAACAAAGCTCACGGAACTCCTTTGCTTCATTATTTACTTATACTGATGATCAAATTTTGAATCTTGATTTGAACTCATTGAAGAGTGACATAGTGGATCATGATTGTTACAATACAAGACTATATTGAATTGGTAAACATGATTCGAAGATGGCAGCCAATTTGAACCATTACACATGTGTAATGGTACTCAACCATTTAATGAATATCTCTCTAGCACATGTAGGTATGCATATATCTTTGGTTGAGAGAC
>MU223233.1:115330-132536 GCA_018584345.1 Thuja plicata | reverse complement strand
ATATATCAAATAATTATATATTAAAATATATAATATTTATATTATAATTATTTATCAAGTATACATAATATTTGATATATTAGATCTAGTCATGCAAATGTGTGAAATAGATGGGGATATTGCAATAGGGCTTCAAACAAGGGACATGACAGTCCTTCACTCTTGATATATAGATTGCTATCCGCTATTCCTCTTCTAAAGCCTTGTTCTTGGAGATATTTGTCTAACCTTGAATACCCAACCCTTGGGGCTTGCTTTAGTCCATAGGGAGCTTTTTAAGTCTACACACGTAATCCTCATTCTCTAATAGAATGAATCCTCCTGAATATGATCTTTCAGCTTTGAGTTCCCTTTCCTGAGTCTCTTGATTTTGTCAATAGCAATGGTAAGTTCTTCCTCGACATCCACTATAGTGTCTTCCTTGCTTTCAAGTTTTCCATTTTCTGTCTTCACATCTTGGAGCTTCTCCTTTAATTTCCATGCCCATCAAAAGAATTTCTTCTCTTCCACTTTCTAAAAAGCTTTCATCACTTTCCAATGAACTATTACTTTTGTGAGCATATAGGCTCTTCTTGTGTCTTCAATAACTCTTCTTGGATTTTCCTTGATTTTATTGTTTCTTGCAATAATGATTTTTCTTGTCTTTTTTGTTGTCATAATATATTTTTTCTTCTTTAGTGGTTTCCCTTCAAACCTGCGGACATTTGGCAGCATAAAGACCTATATTGCCACAATTCAAACATTTAAGTGTATACTTACCTTTTGTATTGTTGGATCCTTTATTGAATTTCTTCACATTCTAGGCCTCTTCCTCATCGCTAGAGCTTTCTCTTGATATTGGAACTTTATTCTTCATTTTTCTTAATGCTTTAAAGGCAACTTCTCACTTTGATGTTGTTCCATTCTTGGTCCTCATTTCATATGTCGTAAGAATGCCATGTAACTTGTCCATCTTCAAGGTATTCAAGTCATTCATCTTCGATGACTGAAACTTTTGCATCAAATCTCATGGAAAGAGATACTGGTATTTTATGTACAATAAACTTATCCTCAATCATTGATCAAAGACCATGAATATTATTCACAACTTCATCCACGTGGAGGAAGTAGGTAACAACATTTTCTACTTCATCCTTAGGCTTTCAAATTGCCTCCTACATGTTTGGAGCTTAGCCTTTTCAACCTTGTCATCTAATTCATAAGTCTTTTGAAGCTTTTCTCATATTTCTTTCGCTGATGTGCATTGCATGACCTTGATTACTTCATCTTCAGTTAGTCCACTTAGGATTGCATTCATAACTTTAGTTGTGTTCTCAAATTCTCTTTTTTCACCTTGATCAATAGTTGAAATAGATGGTGACACACAACCGTCCACAACTACTTGCCATATACCAAATTAATGGGCAAATAGGTGTGCACCCTAAAACTCCAAAAAGCATAGTTGGTCCCATAAAACAATGGAGCTCAGCTTGAGGAAAACCCTTCGTAGCTCACCATGTGTGTTCTTAAGATCTTTCCTTCAAGTGGTTAAGCTTTTTCAAAGGAACCTCGCATTGATACCAATTGAAGAAAACACACACACACTTATACTAAGAGGGGGGGTGAATCAGCATAAGAACAACTTTTTCAATTTATGACTTTAGCAATCTTAAGCAATAAACAAAATATCCACACAAGTAAGATCTAGCAAATTAAAACCCACGATGTGCACACGATTTTACATGGAAACCCCTACAAGAGAAAACCATGGCAAAATATTACTCTTTATATGAAACTTCTTACAAATTCATAGGCTCCAACCCACAAGGGACATCAATCCCCTATAGAAGATTTGGAGACACCAACCCACTAGAGACACCAATCGCCACAACTCAACAAGAGACACCCATCTCTTTGGAATTGAGGCACCAACCTCCAAAAGAATGAAATATTGAATGTTTGACCTTCTCCAATCAGATCTGAGACCCTTCGGAATTCTGCTTAAGAAACTCTGCTCATAAGTATGTAAGAATTTTCCCTCAGATCTGCATAAAATGTCCTTCAAATATGGAATAAATAGCCTTTAAAATCTGCTACAACTCTCCCTTGAAATTTGCAATAATAGCACCCTTAAATCTGCAATAACTTGCCCTAGAAGATCTGCAATTAGGTCCGCAATGATTCGCCCTTTAGGTCTGCGCAAATTCGCCTTAAGATCTGCTACAATTTGCCCTTCAGGTCTGTACAAATTCGCCTCAAGTTCTGCTTCATTCGCCCTTTACATCTATGAAAATTCACCTTCGAGACTGCTCCTAAAATCACCTTAGATCTACTTCTAAGGTCTGCTCCAAATCTGCTATTGATGGAATGAAATTCGATATATTGTTTGATTAAATGATCCATAGAAGCAGAAATCTGAAAGAAATCCCAATTATACCCGATTAACCCCGAATCCTTAAAGCCAGCCTATTTATTCCCTGAAAAAACCCCAATTCATGAAAAAATCATTGACCAAATATTGACCCAATTTTCAATGACCCTTTTGCAATAAAAGCGCATTAAAATCATATTAAAATCCCTAATAAATGGCAAAAAAACATAAAAATATTGCAAAAATCTGTAAAACCCTACAAAAAACCTCACGAGATTGATGAATCGCTCAGAAGTAGGGTTGATTTTAGGATGGAAGCGAAGTCAATGTGGAATCGGCGTGGAAACAATTTGTTATTGTATCCCTTTGGTTTTCTTTCTGATCTCTAGAAAACCCTAAACAAAGGAGCGGGAGGGGCAATGGTGGTCATCAACCGAATTTGAAAGAGCCTCAATCATCCTAAATTGTTGGGGGCATGTGAGAAAGTGTCAAGGCAGCTAATGCATTTGCTCTAAATTGCAATTTTAATATGACCCGAGCTCTTTGCACGCCTTACCCCATGGATATTTTATGCAATCAACTATATAATTAATATTATCCACTAATTTTAAAATTTCAACTATTATGCACTATTATAGATTGCCCTTTTACGAGGAAGCAGCGAATCCCTATAGTTTATAATTATGATTGACTATTAATATATATTAATAGCTATATAATAAATTATAAATTAAAAAATAAAATTTATAATGTATATATTTATTTTTAATACATAATTAATATATTCAAATTTAGATATATATATATGAATTTTAAATTATAATTAATATTTAATTTCATCATTAACATTGGTCTCCACCTAAAATAGTAGTTGTCAAAACCAGTGGCTAGCTAATCTTTTACTTCAACTAAACAAATGTCTTTTGTTGAATTCTACCCCATATACAGGACTTACCAATTGTCATTATGGAATATAAAGCATTGCAATTGTTGAATATGATTTGATAAGCTTTCTCAAATATTGAACTACCCCTACAAAACTCCTTCCCACAATCACAATGATAGTCTTGGAACACTTCAAAATGGTTTGTACTTTTAATAAAATAGTGCTTTCCTGAATGGTGACCTACACGAAGAGGTCTACCTGACACTGCCTCCTGGTTTCAAGGTTGGTGGTAAAGAACATCAAGTTCTCAGACTGGTGAAAGCTCTCTATGGCTTGAAGCAGGACCCTAGGGCATGGTACATGAAAATTGATAAGTACCGCAGTGATCAAGGCTTCCAAAGGAGTTCTTCAGACTCAAATTTGTACATCAAGACTATTGACAGTTACATCATCCTTTTGGTCATTTATGTGGATGATTTGATCATCACTAGCAGTTCGGCATCTTTGATACAGGGATCAAACAGAGTTTATGCCAGTCTTTTGATATGACTAACCTTGGCCTCATGCATTATAGCCTCGGTGTTGAGGTTTGGCAGCAGTCTTTTGGTATATTCATTTCTCAGTCCAAATATGTCAGGGCTCTGTAAGACAAGTTTCGTATGCAGGATTGCAAGCCCACATCTACACGTATGGAGAAAGGTCTAAAGTTATTAGCCAAGTATGATTCTCCTCCAGTTGATGATACTACATACAGGCAACTTATAGGCAGTCTCATCTATCTCTCTGATAGTAGACCTAATATCAGCTTTGCAGTCAGCTACATTTCACACTTTATGACAGCTCCCAAGGCTGATCATTGGATGGCTGCAAAGTGTGTGCTTAGTTATGTGAAGGGCACTATTGATTATGGAATTCTCTACTCTCGGAGTCCTAATCCTAGACTCAGTGGATTCACAGATTCAGATTGGGCAGGCTCTGTTGATGATAAAAAGTCAACCTCTGGATATGTGTTTAGTTTGGGATTTGGTGCCGTCAAATGGACCAGTAAGAAGCAGCAGGTTGTTTCCCACTCCTCTATAGCAGTCGAATACAGAGGGACAATTAAGGCAGGTTGTGAAGTTGTTTGGCTTTGTCTAATGCTTGGGGATATGCAGATATCACTAGCAGGCCCAACCACTTTGTTTGTTGATACGAAGGCGTAATCAAGTTAGCAAAGAAATCCGATCTTCCATGAAAGAACCAAGCATGCAGATGTTCACTGTCACTACATTCAGCAATTGGTTGAAGACGGGACAATACATTTGCAGTATGTTCCTACAGCAGATCAGATTGCAGAGATTCTCACCAAGCCTCTTGGTCCAGACAAGTTTGCCAAATTCAGAGGACAACTTGGTGTAGTGGATAGACTAACCATTAAGGGAGGGTATTACAATAATAGTTAGTTTCTATTAATGGTTATCTATTTATCTGTTGTAAATCTATAGTAAATATTAGAATCTTTCTAATATTTAGTTCTTTGTTAGTTAGAATAGAATGTTTCTATTCTTTACAAGTGTTTCCTAAGGAAACATCATTCATTCTTTTGTATATATTGATCTATCAATCTCTGTTAATAACAACCAAGTATTTTACCAATTACTTCCCATAATAGTTTGTTTTGGATCTGTTTATGAAGATGAAATAATATGTATATGAACTTTGCAAATAGTCCATGACAATCATCATTCATTAAACTTGACAGCATTCAACTACTTTGTAATGAAATAACATGCACAAAATGAATATAATAGGAAATATGCTACAAATACTTGAGATATTATGCCACTTCGAGGGGGCAACCTACTAATCCACTTCGAATGGGCTACCTCCAATAGGCTTCAATAACAACTCAATACTCAACATGATGATAATAACTAACCTATACCTTCTATATATACCATACTATGCTTTGGATACCACTTGAACCGACTTAAATACTTATATATGACCCCTAGGATGACCTAAATACATATATATGATTATAATAATAATAATAATAATAATAATGTAACTTATTTAAGAGTCAAAGCAGCCACAAGCTGACTACTCATAGTCATAACATAATACACACTACAGGGTAAGGTACATACTACATAGCATACTTGCAATACACTCTGTGGTCTAATAAATACCAATGAAGGTTTTCAACAATGACTGATTACAATTTGAAAAATACAAAAATAACCCAGCTCTGGCCTTAATCACAACAACAATAATATTTAACCTCCAATAGTTGCTGGAATGAATCACCCCATGGGCCAATACTAACCCCTAGGGTGACCTAAATACATATATATGATTATAATAATAATAATGTAACTTATTTAAGAGTTGAGGCAGACACAAGCTGACTACTCATAGTCATAACACAATACACACTACAGGGTAAGGTACATAGCATACTTGCTATACACTCTGTGGTCTAATAAATACCAGTGAAGGTTTTCAACAATGACTGATTACAATTTGAAAAATACAAATATAACACAGTTCTGACCTTAATCACAACAATAATAATATTTAACCTCCAATAGTTGCTGGAATGAATCACCCCATGGACCAATACCACACCATGAATATGAGCTCCCAATTCTTAACGCCCTCCTTTCAGCTTGTCTAGAACTTGGTTCAGGCCTGCACCAGCAAGGAAAAGTCTCAAAGGTTCCCATGATCCTCCAATGGAACTATTATTCACTTGATGCTCTGAATTTCCGAGTTCTTGCACCCACCGGCCAGCATATTTCTATTGATTTTGAGTCCAAATTGGTAAATTACCAGGCATGTTAATGTCAATCCGTTAAATCATTAACACTTGGGAGAGGATATTTATTCTTGACTATGATTTTGACAAAGGCACAATAAGTGATACATAGCCCCCATGGCCCAATCTTTCTCTAGTACAATGATAAAATAACCACATGAGTATGTACTTGAAAAGATGACTAATTACTTCCAATTGGAATTCAATCCCATGATCTAATACTTTCCTAGGTGGTAAGCCTTTAGACTCTTTGATAACCTCCATGAAGATCTAATATAATTCCTTGCTTTACTGTGTCAATGCACATGTTAATATAAGTCTTAATTTATCCATCTCATTATCTTTCTTATTGATCAATAAAGGAAAATTCCCACTTGCATAAATAAACTTCTTGAATTGATTGGTACTTTTCAAAAGAGTTTACACTCGTCTTTATATGCATTAATGATTAAGCCCTCCCCATCCTTGTTCAAGAGATACTTGCTGGCTCTAGTCATGAGGGGAGAATTTCTTTGCTGTATAAATAAGTTGCAAAGCACTATAGCAACAGGTAACAATATTTCCACCTAATTAATTAATCATCAATGCTCATTTATAATACTTGACTTTCCATTGTTTTTCATTTCCATCTCTACCCACATTTCACCTAAAAGAAAGAATACAGAGGAAAGCACTTTATGTCTCAATTCATCTCTATTTTTTCCATCAAAAATAACCTCTTTGAAGGAAGTGCACGAAATCTTCTCCTCGACATCAAAGTTACTCTCAACTACCTTTCCCTCTATCAATGTAGTTATAAATTTCTTAGGTTGCACTTTTGTAGAGTTCTTGGGGTACAATTGCTGATGAAGTTTCCAAAATTCGAATTTAGTATCCCCTCATAATTGCAATAAATATAATGATTTTTTATTTATTTAATCTTTGCAAGAGTGCTTGTGATTCTCTTGCCTGTATTTACCCTTACGCTTTGGCTTTGAGGCACCTATCCATCTCAATCTAGCAAACTTGAGTACATGTTTCAGCAAAGTAGCCATAGTTGGTATACTCGGTGAGTACTTGCCAAATTTTTTGTTTGGCAAGTCTGTGCCATCAACTTGGCAAGTTCTCACCCAAAAAAACTACAGTAAAACAAAAAAAATTATAAAAACATTTTTCTTAACAAAAATGTGCCAAATATGTAATTTCTTCCTAAAGTGACAAAATTGTGAAAATGCTGTGTAGCATGAAATTCTGTGTATTTTCAAAGGCCTTAATCACAACAAGAAATACGTCAAAAACACTGCCCCCGGACCCTACAAGGGCACTACGCCTCAACCCCATGTGCCACCCCTCAATCCTATTGGGGGTGTTGCCCCTAGACACCTCAACCCCATTGAGGTTTCCACTCCCAAACCTCCACTAGTTATTGTGATCTCTAATCAAAACCAGAAATCAAGTTGAAAATTCTTATGGATTGTGGAAATCTGATCGATTTAATCTCTAATCATATAAGAAATTTGATTGCAAATAGAGAGAGTTTGTGAATGGAGACCAAAATCGACAACTTAGACGTTTTTCTTTATTGCTATCATATTTTCATTGATCAACAATGCAGTATCATACTATCAGTATCAAAGATTCAAATGTCATTATTATTATAAAATAAAATACAACCTTTAGCTTCAAACAAAGGTAGAGAAAAAATGAAAGGTTATTGATTTGGATGGCATTGTACCTTATAGCGATTGAACAACACAAGATGAGGAAACCCCATATTGTTTATTGCAAACGAAATTCAAATTCTTGATTTTCAAAGGTAGGCAATGGAGGATGTGGCTGCAACAAAAGGAGCTACCAGGTTGTTATTGGATGACATTGATGAGGCAAGGACAGGCCATTGCCAACTAGCAGCAAGATGGAGGTCAAGTCAAAGCCACAAACACAGCCTTCAATGTCGAGCAAGAAGCTGCAACAAAGTGCAAAACTAGAAGCTCTTCCCAAGTTTTCACTAGAATAAAGAAGAGGGAGATGTTAAATATTGTAATATGCAGTTTATGATGATCATTTTCAAAGGCAATCGTCATGAATTCATAATAGTTTTCAGCAAATTGTTTTATCAAGATTCCACATGATGATACGACTTTGTAGTCTAATTGTATTCAAATGAATAAAATTTAATAGAAAACACTTTTGTACTCATTTATGGACTCATTGGATATGTTTTGCAATTGACTTTTTCAGAAGAAAAAAACGTCCTTCAGAAATTTAAGCAGTGTTTTAAGCTGCCAAGTTTTTCCCAGGTCTATGTCGAGTTGCAAATTTCAGGTCTACCAAATTTTTGCCAAGTCAAAGTCTTCCAACTATGAATGTAGCTATCAAGTCCTTTAGGTGCTTAATTTATAGAAGTAGAAAAGCATCAATAACACCTGATTACTTGCCAATTTCACTCATTCCCACAGATCTGACTTGTACCAAGTTTTCAACAACTTTTTAAATAAAATTAAAATAGACTATCAGTAATTCCTTTTATATTTTCAATTTGCCCTCATTATCAAGCTCCACATTCAAATGTTTACAAAGCAAGGGCACACATAAACCTTCACAAGTCTAATATTTGATGCCACAATCAGCATAAAAACATAAGAGTACACCACCCTCTAACAATTAACATCATTTCAAATATTTTCCATATTCCCTCTATATAATGGCCGCACAGAAGGAAGGAGTTCTTTTTTATCAACGAACAAAAAAAAAATTATCAACAAAAAATGCAAAATATTCAATAAAGGAAGACAAGAATAGTAGGAAAATGTCCAGATACAGTTCAACAGGTACAAAGACCCATGGAAATCAAACTGCTTGGAATAAAAGGTGTCAATACTACAAAAAGAGAAGGATTCCGTTACCCAAAATAGAAACATACCGCATCCAATGAAGCAAACCCACCATTAGAACATGCCCGGACAAGAGGATTCAATGATGAAAATGGAGAAAATAGCTCCAAATCTTCTTTTTCAGCATTTCCATATGCAGATTCAAGTTCATGTAAAGCACGATATGCCCATTTAAGTTCTCCTAATGCTGCAAATGCATGTATCTTAGCAAGGTATGATTGAGCACATGGTGGTCTCTTCTGTTGTAAAGACCACATTAGTAACTCCCAAGAAATCTTTAAAAGAGGAGCACTACAAGTCCTGGCAGCTGTTCCGAGTGCACCAATTACCAAGCCTTCCTCAACTGTTAGTAGGACTGGTGGTCGAGAAGCCCTTGCTTGAGCAATCCATCGAGAAAGGAATTCCAATCCACGACATGCTAATTTACTATTGTCTGCTTGAAGTGCAACATCTGCAATGTATGTACACAAATTCCAAGGAGGACATAAAGTCTTGTTCTGATCCTTTTCCTGGAAAAACATACAAGTTAAAATAAAACATGCATAAGTCGAAATATCAAAGCCAAATAATACAGTGATAGGAACAAAAATCAATATTATAAATGCCAAATCAAGCTGCAGCAACAGTACAAAAAATAACCCTGTACCTTACATCTCTCTATAATGGACAGCACAGTGTCCAATTTGCTTAAATTTACAAAAGCTCGAACACAATCACTGAATAATTTCATGGATAGCATATAACCAGATTTCAGTGTTAGATCTATGTATTTTAGTGCGAGATCCATTTGGTTCTCCAGCAGCAGCAGCTCAATAACAAGGTCATATGATTCTTCATCAGGTGCAGCATCTTGCCCTGTCTGAATCATCCTGATATCAATCAATCAAAAAAAGATTTTCCAAAAAAATAAAACTTAGTAAATGACACACGGTGGTCCTAAAAAACAGTAGAAGATTGTTCCAAGCACTACATATTAAAAATAACTATCGCCACAAGAAAAAAAAAAAGGAACTTTTTGAACATTTTCCCTATTTTTGGCTCATGATATAAAATTGTTGAAAATCAAAGTTTTATTTTCTGTTGATCAACATGGAGAAAAATCCAGAGCTACAAAACATTAATCATTTCCAAGCCATAAAAAGCATCCTAAATTTCAACTTTCTTTCGCTTGAGCATGATTTTTCTGTGCACAATGTGAACACATAATTTGTATGTGATCCTTGATCAAATATTTTGTTACAATTAAAAGAAAAATGAAAAGCAATTTAGAAGCAAACTTCTACTTATGTGATACCCAGTTCTGGTATATGGGCTATTCACTCCATAGCATTCAAATTATAAAGATACCAGTCATTGAGGAACAGTTATAAATTTCCCTCTTTTTTGCATTTCGTTTAACACTATCATAATTGTTTCCCTCACTATTTAAATATTTAAGGCTAAACTGGACAAACCATATGGTGCATGCACTGTAGGCTTAACCCTGCATCACTTTTCAATTGTCAAAATATTTGCATGGAACATCAAATATAAATATACTTCAAAACTCAGCTGTTAATATTCACAGTAGCAGATCACGGGAAAAAAATTACAAGATATCAGTTGTAAGTGAATCCTAGAGCAATTTTTACCTGAAAAATCACACCTTTTCTTGAAAATGTCATTTACCGAGTCTTGACCAATTTATATGATATTTTGTCCCTCAGTCCTTAATATTAGGATTATTGTTGAGTTACATTACTCTTTGGGTACTTGGGGTTTCATGGGTTTATTGGGGTTTCTCTCAGTTGAGTGTAGCATGAGGGAAATCCCTCAATGATGTATCCACTAGCTTTCTCATTTTCCTATGCAATAAAGAAACCTGTCACTGTATAAGAATTCCTTTGTTTACAGCTGGGTTGGCAGGTGGAACAGATCTCAGAAGTGCAGGTTATTCCTCTTTTCTGTTTATGTAGATTTGATCTTTTATATTTTGTAGCTTGTTCCCTGTTGGTAGCTTAACAGTGCTACAATGAACATTTACAATTGATCAAAACAAACCTCAAAATGCCTTAAGTGGGAAGTGAGCACTGCAAACTTCTTGCCCCCCATCACAAGCAACATCTGACCCTTCTTGGGTTTGCTTTTACAGCTGGATTTGCAGGTGCAATCATTCTAAACTTAGCAGATGCCTTCACATTTCTATATATGTCATTTCAATCTTATATATTTGCCACTTGTTTTCTGTTGGTAGTTTAGTGACACTGCAATGAATATGATCATTGTAATGTCCCCTTTTGACATTACCCTATATTTTGCCCTAGAATCACAAATTCAATAAACAGGAAACATGATATAGATAATAACTTCACCCAAAGAATGTGAAGCAAGATAGAATCTTGTTGAGATCCTGCAATCATGTTATCCAAATTATTGAAGGTACAATTCATAAGATCAACCATTATTAGGGTTTAAGAACATATCTTCATAGTCATTTTAATCATATAACATATCTAATTTGTTACTAGGGCTCAACCATAACAGAGTTTGGATAAAGAGACATGATAGGGTGCCCAAGAGATCCTCTACCCTAGGCCCAAGAGCAGATATACCATTCCCCTTGGCCTCATGTGGCCTTCCGCCATCTCATATGAAGTGGTGTACCTAGCGAGGAATCTTATAACCATTCCCCTTCATCATGTCAACCTTATTAACTCTTGTAGGAATCAAACTCCTTTGAATACATCCCAATAGTCGCTCATTGTAGAGGTACAGGGAGAAACTACAATAGGGTGCCCAAGAGATCCTCTACAATAGGCCCAAGAGTGGATATACCATCCCTCTTGGCCTCATGTGGCCTTTCGCCATCTCATATGAGGTGGTGGTGCCTAGTAAGGTATCCTATAGTCGTTTCCCCTCCTTGTACTCCCCTCCTTACCTTGCCATGATTGATTGTTGCTATTTTGGAATCCCTTTTATTACTTATGTCAATATATATAATGTTATGTGCCAATTATACACTATTCTACATTAGTATGAAAAGAATTATATCACTGCATGCATCAGGCATACATTTAAATATATATGTACTTGCATACCACAATAAACAGAAACGTTATTGCTTGTTAATTATTAACACTTCTGGTCCTGATTGCTGTTCTGAAGTTGTTGATCATGTCACCCTTAGTCACTCTTGTACGATTGAGACTCCTTTGAATACATCCCAACAGTTGCTCAATGTAGAGGTACGGGGAGAAACAAAAGTAGGGTGCCCAAGAGATCCTCTATATTAGGCCCAAGAGTGGATATACCATCCCTCTTGGCCTCATATGGCCTTTCGCCATCTCATATGAGGTGGTGATGCCTAGTAAGGTATCCTATAGCCGTTTCCCCTCCTTGTACTCCCCTCCTTACCTTGACATGATTGATTGTTGCTATTTTGGAATCCCTTTTATTACTTATGTCAATATATATAATGTTATGTTCCAATTATACATTATTCTATATTAGTATGTAAAGAATTATATCACTGCATGCATCAGGCATACATTTAAATATATATGTAATTGCATACCACAGTAAACAGAAATGTTATTACTTGTTAATTATTAACAGTTCTGGTCCTGATTGTTGTTCTGAAGTTGCTGATGTTCTTCCATGCTTTCTCCTGATCGTAGCCCTCTCTACATGTCTTAATCACTTCATTAAGGAGGGTGTCCTTTGGAGCTTGCTGTCCCTTCAAAAATGGACACAAGCCTTCATAAATCGCAGCGCTTCCTAAACTGCTGTCATCTAAATATCAATCTTTATTTTTATTTCAAACTAAAAATTAGTTCCTTTTTTCTATTCCTGCTATTATGCTAAGACATTAATAATGATCGCTGTTATAAACATTAATAATGATTGCTGTGTGCATTTTAATCACAGTTAACATTAAAAAATTCATCATTGTTTTTTAATAATAATCCAATCACTGTTCATCAATCAATCCAACCTCTGTTCTTGTCATTGTGCTTTCTAATCAATCCTCTAGAAAAATCTTGAAGTCTTGAAGCAAGATGATTTTTCCTTGGCATTGATATCCTTCATGGTGGGGGCATGGCAGTCCGCCTTTCCTGAAATTGCTTGTCCTCGAGCAATGATAGGTTTAACCAAACTTTTTTTAAGTGAGGATCTCTAAATTAACCTTTGAAGATTTTTAATCTTTATATCCTACTTCTGAAATAATTAGCATTGATTAGGTTATCCCGGTGTATGCATAATGTCATAGATAACTTTTAACATTAAAGCAAGAATGTATATATGAGGACTAGAAGCATGACATATATCTATGCAATGTTTTGTAAAGGTGTTTCCCTTCATTGGTCTGGAAAACGATAGGGGTTCTCTGGAGAGATGTCAAGTTGACATATTACAATTTTAATGCTGAGATTGGTTCGACAAGGATATAATGGCCGTGGCAACTGCTAGATTTGCTCCTCCACACCCATCTTGATTCTAATTGTCCAACTATCACCATTTGTTTATTGTCCTTGCTTCTTTCATTGGATGCGTTTCAGATCTTTTTCATCAAACCTTTACCTTTTGTCTGGATTTTCTTCTTCTTTTCCTTTTTCTTCTTCTCCTATTCCCCAATTGGATAATGCTTCTAGATTGCGTATTTGGCTTCTCTTTCCACATATATGTCTCGGCTTCCATTTCTCTTAGCATTTGAAGCACAAATCTTTCATTTGAGGCTCTTCTCGCAAACAAACATGACCGTGCTCCCATTTTTCCTTGCACTTGTAACATAGATTTTCACAACTAAGAGAAAAGGAGAAAACCCAGTGGGAAAAAACTCCTCACCAAAAAAGAGATGAGAATACAAAAGAACTCTTAGAGACGAATGAGAGAGGCAAAACCCCACGTGAGGAAAAAATCCCCCCATAAGAGAGAAGATGAGAGACCAAGTAGACATCCTCAATGTGGAATATGCACCAATGGTAGATGCTCCAAACAAGATATAGAAGATGGTCCACGATTGTCGAACAATGTTCCTCCCCTTAGGAAGAAACAAAACCAAAGGTGTATGTGTGAAGTATCCCCAATCCTGAAAGGAAGATGTAGGAAGAAGTCTCAAGATGTATGGAATCTTTGAAAGCTGCTCAAGTGTCCCCATGTCTATACTAAGTCACCCCCTCCAAATCAGGTGTGGCTACAATCCAATATCTAGTGAAGATGAAGAACAAGATCAGAAGATTAAAGTGTCTCCTCTAAAGATAGAGAGACCTATAAATGCTGGTCCAAAGTATCCACACTCGTGTCAAACTATGAAGTATGATAATGTAGAGAATGAAGATGAGGGTCAAAGTGTTCCCTCACAACAACTGAATAAGGATCTCCATCAAAGAGAAGATGAATATCATCAATGGTATCTCCCAAATCTGCAAGATAGAACTCCACAAACAAACCTGCAATGTTTGTCAAATAGTCATCCCAAAAAACTGTGTCTAGAAGCCAATGAATATCCTATTGCACTTAATCATAAGAAGACAAAATTGTAGCAACACAAGCAGCATCAGGAGCAATAGTAATGATCTCAATCAAAGGAGATGGAATGCAAGACTCAAGAACTGGATCACGTGAGTATACCCAAGTTGAAGTAGCCAAAGTTCTCCTCGGGATCAAATACCACACTAGAAGTGTGATCATCTCAAGAATCAGATCATCAATCAAAACAAAGTCTAAAAAGGAGTACAACCGAGATGCACAATCCACTACCCCAATAGCAATGATAGCTCCACTCTCTGAATCTCTGATGATAACTAAATCAGGAGTGAAGTCCATAGTCTTCCTTGCTGCACCATGAGTGATTTAATAGATGGAAAAAAGATTATTGGTCAAATGAAGTACACACAACACATCATTGAAGGTGTCATCCCCAATATCAATACATCCTTTCCAAATCATTCATATATGTGTGATTGCCCATCAAAATCAGTGGCAAGTTCCAAGGCTCAAATGAAGAGAACATAGACTGCGAAGATGCCATGAGATGCCCCTAAAACTAGAAGCCATCTCCCTGAATCATGACTTGTATTAGCACAAAGAGCTTGTCCTTTCTTACTTGTCCCAAAAGTATAACTCTTTTTCTCATCAAATTATGTTTGTTGTGAAGAAAAAGCTGAAGTAGACATTCTTGAAGGCAAATTGATTCTATTCTTCTCAAAAAGATGCTTTGATTCATCAATATCCTTCTTAAAACAATGGTGTTCTACCCATGGATTAAAATATCGCAAATATATCTGCGATACGTTCACTTATCACGATAAGTTATCTGCGGTGAGAAATTCCATAACTTTCGCACCAATACTTATCACAGAGAAATTTTTAAAATATTGCAGATATTTTATGAAAATATCGGTGATAATTTGCATACTTATTGCGATATTTCCCAAACTTATCGGACGCGGTCTGATATAGACAGTGACAGCCCAAAAAAGGGCAAAGCATAATTTTTTTTATTGCAAAAACAGGTTTGGAGAGAGAAAGGGTTTGGAGGAGAAAGGTCATTTGCAGCGTCCTAGAGTGATTTCTTGTAGATTTGAAGGGGATTCGAAGAGACTTTTCAAGCAAATTCGGATTCACAAGTTTTCAAAATTCTTTTTCTTTTTTTTAAATCATTTTGTCTTGTCTTAGTTGCATCTAAGTTTATACAAACTCTATAATACCATTTCCAATGTACTCTAGCTCATTTTAGAGCGTAATGAACAAGATCTAATACCATTTTTTAGCAATTTTTGCAAATTTTTCATAGTTTTCTCAATAATTTCATATTTTCTTAAAAATTTCATAACCTAACACATTTTTTGTTTTTTTCTTTCAAGTTTCAGCTATGTTTAAACTAATTTAGTTTGTTTCTAAATTTCTTTATTAAATTTCTTAATATGTGCCTTCAATTTGTATGACTGTGTAGGTTGATTCTTCATTAAAATGGAAAATAGGGATACCTCGACAAACAGGTTAGCTACAGGGTCTGGTAGTACCCTAGCAGATGCATGTCCATCTCGATATGTAGGCACACGTCCTAAAGGGGCTAGAGACAAGGCATGGAAATATTGCTTTGAAGGACCCGAATATAATATTGTGCCATGCATAAAATGTGAAAAACTAATTAGTGGAGGCATATCTCGTTTGAAATACCACCTTGGAGGGATCAAAAAGTATGATACAAGGGTTTGCAAGTTCACCACGGAAGAAATAAAGAGAGATGAATGCGTTGCTCGCTGTCGGAGAAGAGAAAAAGTTGCAAAAGGAAAGGGCAAAATTGGCCATGAAGGCAGCCTTATCTGAATCGCAAGCTATCTCACTATGTCTCCTTTTAAGAATCATTAATTATTTTCTAATCACCATTATTAGTTTGGATTTCGCTAAAACAATGATCATAATGAAATAATGTGGGTTGTGACCAGGTATCCCACCCAACCTTGAAGAAGCAACACTTGAGGGCATAGTGGGCTCTCTTCGTGGCCCACGTAGACCATCCCCTCAGCCACCACTTTCGCTGGTTCTACAAGACCACCACCATTTGTGCCACACACATCTTCTATAGATAGTTATTTTGTGCATAGAAACACACCTGGAGCACAACCATCATTGGAGGCTATTGGGTGGAACAACGAGGTGCATCGGCAAGTTGACATTCAATATTCTGATTTCTGGTATTTCAACAACATCCCCTTCAATGTTGCCACAAGTCCGTGTTGGCTGAATTTTGTGACGGGATGTACTGTGGCGAGAGGTTAGTTCACTTGTTTTAATTTTTAAATGTTTTATAGTTTTACTTATTTTTGTTGAAAGTTATATTTTTAATCAAAATTGTGTACTTAACATTAATTTTACTTCATACTTGTAGGTTGCTCAAAGATGCAGTTACTAGAGCCAAAGATGTGGTAGAACAAAAATTACAATGGAAACAATTTGGCTGCACCATTCTTTCAAATGGATGGACGGATTGAAAAGACCGTATCATCATCAATTTTTTGATTTCTTGCAAGGATGAAGTGGTCTTTTTGAAATCCTTGGATGCCTCCGACAAGGTAAAGACAGCTAAAACTTTGGCTCTAATGTTAGAGCAAGTTGTGATGTGGGTGGCCATTGAGAATGTCGTGCAAATCATAACCAACAATGCAGTGGCATATGTGACAGCGCATAAGATCCTCCAAGAAAAATATGGTACACTTTTTTGGTCTCCTTGTGCAGCGCATGTCCTTGACCTTCTTTTGGAGGACATAGGAAAATTGGATTGGGTGAGACCGGTTGTAGAGGATGCAAGAAAG
>MU223233.1:92658-108024 GCA_018584345.1 Thuja plicata | reverse complement strand
CCGTCCTGATAAGCTCATTGAGGGTAGATCCTCTAGAAATAAGGGCAAGCAACAAAATACAGTTAACTTTGCTCTCATGGCCAACCTACATAGCATTTATGAGCCTCAAACATTTAAAGAGGCAACAGGGATTCCAGAGTGGGAACAGGCAATGGATGCAAAATACCAGAGTCTTCTGAAGAATCACACCTGGGTCCTCTCTGATCTTCCTCCAAGGAAGAAGCCCATTAGCTGCAAATGTGTATATGAGGTCAAGTATCATGCAGATGGTACCTTAGATAAATACAAGGCCAGATTAGTTGCTCGAGGGTTCACACAGCGGGAGAGCATTGACTATGAGGAGACTTTTGCTCCTACTGCCAAGATGAGTACCATTCGTCTTCTTCTCGCCATTGCAGCTCAGTTTGGATGGAAAGTCCATCAGATGGATGTGAAGAGTGGCTTCCTCAACGATGAGTTGCAGGAAAATGTCTACATGACGCAGCCTCCTAGTTTCAAGGTTGTCGACAAAGAACACCAAGTATGTAGGCTCCAAAAAGCACTCTATGGACTCAAACAGGCTCCTTGAGCGTGGTACATCAAAATTTGGTTGCTCATGGTTTTCAGTGTTGTCCTTCTGCAGTAATATGTATATCAAACGCTTTGGTGTTGATATTCTTTTCTTTGTTGTCTATGTGGATGACTTGATCATTACTGGTAGTTTAGCACATTTGATTGCAGAAATCAAACAAGACCTGTGCAAGGATTTTGATATGATAGATTTGGGGCTCTCTATTATTGTTTAGGTGTTGAGGTTTGGCAGACTGGTAGCAACATTTTTCTTTCTCAGTCTAAGTATGCCAAGAACTTGGTTGACAGGTTTCGAATGTAGGATTGTAAACCTTCTTCTACACCTATGGAGAAAGGGTTGAAGTTATCTGCCAAGTCTTACTCTCCTCCTGTTGATGAAACCACTTATAGGCAACTAGTGGGCAGTCTCATCTATCTTACTGCCACTAGACTTGATCTCAGTTTTGCAGTCAGCTATATTTCACACTTCATGACAACCCCCAAGGTTGATCATTGGGTAGCAACAAAGCGTGTGTTGCATTGGTTCGGTTGATGATAAGAAATCAACCTCTGGATATGTGTTCAGTTTGGGATCTGGTGCAGTCACATGGACTAGTAAAAAGCAGCAGGGAGTATCTCTCTCCTTGACAGAAGCAAAGTATCGAGGAGCTGTTAAGGCAACTTGTGAAGCAGTTTGGCTTCGTCGAATGCTTGCGAATATGCAAATGTCTCAAGTAGGTCTGACTCCCTTGTTTGCTGATAATGAGGGCGTTCTCAAGCTTGCCAGGAACCCAGTCTTCCATGAAAGAACCAAACATGTGGACGTTCATTGTCATTACATTCAACAGTTGGTCGAAGACGGGACAATTTAATTCCAGTAGGTTCCAACTGCGGATCAGACTGCAGATATTCTCACCAAGCCTCTCGATCCAAATAAGTTTGCTAAATTTAGGGGACAGCTTGGTGTTGTTGACAGATTGACCATTAAGAGAGGGTGTTAGAATATTATTATTACTTTAATGGTCATCTCCTGTAAATAGTATGTAAATTAGATAGATAAGATCGATTACTCGATCTTTTGTAGTTTCTTTTAGAAACTTTCTATTCTCTATCTTTTGTAAATTCTTTATATTGATCACATTGATCAATTGTTAATACAACAATCATTTTTTACCAATTACTTTTGCGTAATAGAATATGATTCAGCAAGCTCCTCTAAGTTATCATTTGGGCCATTAATTTTGTCTTCTTCTCTAGTTGGCCCTTCTCTAGGCATCGTGTTGACCTTAGGGGGTTCTATCATTTTTCAGAATGATCTGAATTCGTATCCCTCCCATTGGTTTGGTTGGGTGTAGGATTATTATGGTTGTTCATCTTTTAGATAGCTTGGAGAAGATGTTTTCTTTCTCTTTCAATTTGCTCCATGAGAGCTTGCATTGTTTTTTGATTGCGCTCCATGAAAGCCCTCAATTTGTTTCCCATTTGCTCGCACATTGTATTGTTTTGAATGGATTTATGGATGGATGTAAGTCTCTTCTTTTCTCTTTCCAAAGCCCTTCGAGCTCGTTGGATAAGTTGCATTCATTGTCATTAGTCTCTCAGGTTAACAGGAATGGTGCTCTGATACCAATTGCAATATCCCCTTTTGGGATTACCCTATATTTTGCCTAGAATCACAATTTCAATAGACAAGGAACAAGATATAGTTAGAGATATAACTTTACCCAAAGAATGTAAAGCAAGATAGAACCTTGTGGAAATCCTAAAATCAAGTTAGACAAATTATTGAAGGTACGATTCATTAGATCAACCATTAGTAGGGCTTAAGAACATATATTCATAATCATTTTAATCATATAACATATTGAATATGTTACTAGAAATTGATCTTCCCCAGGCTTAGGTCTTGGAATGTGCTTTAGGATTTGTGGAGATACAATACTGAAAGCCAACAGGTTTTATGTTGCAACCAGTGCACTAATTACAGGAGCATCAGTTAACATGAGATTTTCAGTCCATGCGATAGAAGAAAATACTTGGTTAAAAAAATTGTACATTTAATTTACATCAATGTTTCAGAGGCACAATGTTTTAACATAAGTTTATTGCATAGTGTGATCAGCAATGTTGATGTAGTGTGCTCGGAAATATAATGTGATCAGTGATCAGAAACGTCGATGTAAATCACATATAAATAGTTTTTACCAAAGCTTATCACAGAGTGTGATCTGAACTGTTGACGTGAAAAACATGCAGTTTTTGTTAGAAGCTAATCACAGACTATATTCCAAAAAGTTGATGTAAATGGAATAAACACATTCTTTTATCAGAAAAAATTTATTATTTTGGCTGCTTCCATTAGACAGACAGGTATTTGTCTCTGCTCCTTGTTTTGTTTTTTCCTCCACTTCTCTTATGGCAATGGAAACACGTCAATCATGCATGAAAAATGGACAAGAGTTATCCCACTCTATTGAAACAAACCATCTACGTCAACTGAAAATTGCATCTTCAGTCAAAGTAGGGAAAAGGGTTGGGTCAATGCCAAGCAGTTTTGGGGTATCTTGAAAAGTAGACTTGACCATCTGAAATGGGAGCAAGCATAGAAAGAAATGCTTCTAAGAGAGAATGTTTTAGCCCTCCGCAATAAACACTTTTCAAACAAGTCCCCTTTGCAAGGATGTGGCAACAACAGGTCCAAAGGCAGCAAAGACATCGACAATTCTGCCTTCTGCAGCCCCACATCCACACCTTTCACTTGGTTATCTGACCTTTATATGCAAGAGTTGTTACATGTCAAGAGGAGGTTGGTTTTGGAAGTAAAACAGCAGGAAAGAGATCATAAAATCAATAAATTAACAGTTGCAAATCAGTCATTAACAGAAAATAATAAGGTTTCAAAGGAGCGAGTGGCATTGTTGCAAGAAGCTACTTTGGTAGGGAAGTCTTAATGGCAAGACATGAAGGTTGCTTGGCAAATCATGAAAGAATCTGCAAAGGAGAGTAAAGATGTGTTGGATTCTAAAGTATCACAGGCTGAAAGGAACGTGGTTGACCAAACAAACAACCATGGAGTGAAAGACAGAGAAGAAAAGAAAAGGAGGTTCTACGAAAAACTCTAAAACTTGGACACTAGTTATAAACAACTCTGCTAATATAGAAGAAGAAACAAACACCCAAGTTGACAGTATGCAAGATAGAGAAATCAAAGAAAGGCAAGACAAACATTCAAACGTAATTATCGAAGGGGTGAAAGACTACGGAAAATATGAATGTACTCTCGATCTTGCAAGTGACTTCTTAAAAGATAAGCTGCTTAGGCAAGGACGAATCTACCAAGCGTGGGGTGGGCAAGCTTAGTGATGACCTTGCTGCAAAGTTTCCTACTAAAGAATTTGTTGTCACTTCTTTGCTGCCAACTTGCTGCCCTGTTTGAGAATAAGGCCCAAAAGAGGCAATAACAACTTTACCTTTGTACAACCATGGTCTTTTGCCCTCATCTCTTGCTGCTGTAACCTTTGACAATTCCTCCCTTCTCTCCTCTTGTTGCTCAATAGTTAAATCTTCATCTACAAAAATACAAGAGCCCTTCAGGAGTTGTTTCTTGCTTAGCAGACTTTGCTTGTCACATATGCTTCATGTGATTTTTATAAAAATCACATGAAGCATACGTGACAAGAAAAGTCTGCTAAGCAAGAATCACATGAAGCATACGTGACAAGCAAAGTCTGCTAAGTAAGAAACAACTCTTGAAGGGCTCTTGTATTTTTCTAGATCAAGATTTAACTATTAAGCAACAAGAGGAGAGAAGGGAGGAATTGTCAAAGGCTACAGCAGCAAGAGATGAGGGCAAAAACCCATGGTTGCACGAAGGTAAAGTTGTTATTGCCTCTTTTGGGCCTCATTCTCAAACAGGGCAGCAAGTTGGCAGCAAAGGAGTGACAGCAAATTCTTTAATAGGAAACTTTGCAACAAGGTCATAATAGGCAAATAGGCAAATAAGAATGAACACTCGTCTTCGAGTCTTATATGCCAAAACAAATAGCAATCAAGTCCAAGTATCCTTAAGATTTGTTTGTTGGAATTGTAGAAATTACCCTTGGAGGTAGGAACTTGGGTTAGGGCCTTTTGACGAAGATAGAGAGATCATTTGTTTCATAGAAACTCATGAGCGTGAAGAGTGCAAGTCACCTTTGTTTGAAGGGCATTTGAAGATGGCGCTGTGGAACAAGGCAGAAAAGAATGGCAAAGGACACTAGGGTATTATGATATTAGCAAGGGAAGAAGAAGATCATTTCATTCAGCTAGAAAGAGAAGACTAAAATAAACAATCATTTGGTTTGAAAATCTCAGAAAATGGAAATCACATTAGGATTGCAGCGTGTTATTTTGATCTACAAATCTAAAAAACTTACGAAAGTACGGGGGTTGACCACGAAGACTCCTTTGTAGTGTTAAAAAGGGATATTGCAACATATTCTCAGCTAGGTGAAGTCCTTCTAGTGGGTGATTTCAGTGCTAGCACTGCAAATGAACAATCTAGCATTCTTTGTTGTAAGGAAGACTGCAATCCTATTTTGCTTAGAAAAGAAATTTCAAATTAATCATTAGTGCGCAAGAGTTTCAGATGACAGCAAAGCCTGCAATCTTTTTGGGGAGCAGCTGATTACTCTTTGGGGACATTTCATCTAGTCAGTTGCACTGATTTGGCTACATGGATGAAGTTTGGTAATTTCACTTGTAATACCTACAATGGAGCAAGTGTAGTGGATTATGCAATTTGCTCACATGGTTGCTGAACAGCTTTGAAATTTAAATTTTGATCACAAACCAATTTATTTAAGTAACTCTTGGACCGAAAAGAATCAGCTTGGAAAGAAAACTTGAAGTTTTCACCAATCTTCATCAAAGGGTAAAATTCTTTTGACTCAAAAAAATTTTAATATATTCAAGATTGCACTTGAAAGACTTTTTACAAAGGAGAAAATTTCGCTCTACGGGCTTCATAGTCACATGATAACAAGCTTAATTCAAAGTGCACTTGCTGAGTGCAAAAAGGCAAAATATAGGAAATCTGAAACAAATTGCTTTCTAGTTAATGCTTCGTTTGATGAAGAAAGCAAGAAGGCAATGAGGGCTTTGAAACAGTCAAAAAAAATAAAAAAAAATCTCAAAGCTTACAGGCAGATTTTAAGAAAGCAAAAACCTTATTCCATGGTCAAGAGGAGGGAAGAGCTAATCTTCCTTGAGAAAATAACACCAAGGCATTTTGGAAAGAGCTGCAACTGAGAAAAATGCAAATGGAAAATTATATTACAGTTTCTGTAGTTTGATTATGCAAGGCTTATGAGCAAGGTTCTAAGGTTGACATTCCCCCCTTGGTCAACACTACTACTAAACATTTCACCATGCAAGAGATCAAGATGGGTATCAAGAAGTTTAAGTGTTGGAAAAGCAAAAGACTCGGTTGATCTTCAAAAGAGTATCTACAGTGGGGTATGAAAACTCTACCTCATATTACAAAAAATTTCAACAACATCACTCAGCAGGGGATACTATTTAGATTGGAAAACGAGCTTTGCAATTCCTCTTTTCAAGAGGGGTGACATCAATTATCCCTCCAACTATATGTTAATGTTTTATAGCTGCAGACGAAATCATTTCTACCTGCGATAGCTTCATCTCTGTGAGATTGTACAAGCAGTGTCTATTCTCTTCTACTGTGTGTCGTGGCAATCATGCTTATTATCCTCTACTCATTAAGTTGACAATAAAATTGGAAGAATAATATTCTTGTGTAGTCGTTGAGATTCAAAGAGTCTTCCATAACCGCTGTGTTCGTGGCCAATAGTGGCAGAAAAGGTACAGTTGCTTCACCATCCTTTATTATGAAGAGACCTTTGGCTAGTGGCGGGCCTGTTGATTTTCTGCACGGCATTTGTTATTGCTCCTTAAAGATAACGATGGGTCTACAACCGTTCATCATCGGTAATCGCTGTCTTCCCATGTGCCATGATAGCCAAGTTTAATACAACTTCCTTCATGTATGTCGGTTTTCCGAATATGAAAGGTTTTATTTTTATGTGGCTCTCAAAATTTGTAATTGAGGTATTGTGGCTTCTCCAGAACAGTGCTACCATTCTTGTAAAAGCTAGATCACCTTGTAACATCAGTTTTTTATTCTTCATCGGGTTATGCCTCTTCTACAATGAAAGATAAGGTGTATGAGTGCGGGTCTACTTGTTTTTTACTTTTATGGTAGCATTATTGTGCTTGCTGGGAAAAAAACACCATTTTTTATTCAGAGACTATAGTGGTCGAAGTAAGTGACTGAAAGAATGCTCTGAGACACATAGCCATGTTGTTCTCTCTAAATCTTTCTGTAGTTGGGTTATATTCTCAGAAGTTTATTGTCCCTTCTGCAGTCTTTATTTAAGAGACTATTATATGGTTTGAATTGTCTCGGTATTTGTTCTAATTATACTGAAGCAGTGTTATTTGAGGACTGTTGTTCTTGATGTTGCAACTGGTTCTATATTGTAGTCAGAGGACACAATAAAATGTCTATAGTCAGGTGAAGGCACAAAAGTTGTGAGCTTTGTTTTGAGACTTCGTCCTTATTATCAATAAAGAAGTATTTTTGGTGTGGCTGGGTTTTTCCCTCAAGTAGGAGGGTTTTCCCAAGGTATCTCTAGTGTCCTTGTGTTTCTTGTTTTATCTGTTATTTATTTTAGCTATTCTGGTTCGAAAATTTAACATGGTATCAGAGCCAGGATTAAGTAAAGATCCTGAACCTGTCATGCCCCCCATAAAAGACCTTAATGATAATATCTCCTTCTAAAAATAATATTTAATAATGAATAATAATAAAATTAAAAGATAAATAATATTTTTAATATGTAAATGTTAATTAGTAATCAATTCTTAATATTTTAATATCAAATCTTGAACACGGCTGTAAATCAGTAATAATCTAAGCCAGCGACCATCATATTTATGAGAGCTTACGTGCAGCGATTCTGGGAGGAAGGCCACATAAGCTTAAGAATCGCAACTTAAGTGCCACGTTGGATCAAGAAAGATGATTAAGTAATATCAATAAGATTAAAAGCAGCATCCTCTGTTAAACAGCAGTCACACACTTATCAGGCCACTTACCTTCGATATATTGACTAACCAATGACTAGACTGGATATAATAATGATCAGCGATTATAATAATGGAATGGAGCCAATTAGGATAAGCACTGATAATTATTAAGAAAGATATAAACTCATACCATTGTATGATGATATGTCCATTGTTGTTTTCATGGAGTGCAATAGCCAATAACGATTAAAAGAAGACTAAAAGATTAATAACCGTTCGGTGGATCCATTATGGAGGATGTCGCAGACAATTAGTTATTATCCAAAGAGACAAATTACCTCTAGACGTTACCCAATTTCAGAGTTAGGGGTATCGGGAGTAAGACTATGCTACTGTAGAGTTCTCAATGATTAATAAAATATGATATATATTAACATTATTCGGGATTGGTTATATAAATTATCTAGCATGATGATATGGGCAGCGGTCATAGTAAAGATATTAACGACTCAACCATTCTTGATTATTAAAATGATTAATCATACCAACGTGAAAGTTTGTAATTAGTAAAAGGATCAATGTAGCCGTTTGGTAAGAGTCATGTCTCATACTACGTAACTTATCACATACTGTTAATGTTTTGGGTAGCAGCAGGAGATATCATCTACCTGCAATGGTTGTTTCATCAGCCTTTGATGTTATATTAGTTCTCTGGCTGAAAGACTTTATTCTATCAGTCTCGTTTATGAAGATCCTGTATGATTTGATGATTGAAGAACCTTATTCTTGAGAATCGTCAGTTTCCATATTGTTGTTTGGATGCGTGGCTGTTGGGCAGAGAAGAGATTCATTCATGCGATAAGCCAAGTGTCATATGACTGCATCTATGTTAGTCTTCAGAGGGCTAGCAATTTTGTAACTGCTGAGTACGTGGCAAATTCTATGTAGCGTCACCTAGATTATAACTGTCATGGCTATTGAAGTATTCTTTGGTGTCGCTCATTGTAGAATATGAAGAGACCTTTGGCTTGTGTCAAGTCGGTTGATCTTATGTATGCTTCGTGTTTTGTAACTGTCTTCATTGAAGGGGCGCGATGTTATTTGAGTTGGACGATGAAGTAAATGACCACCACTGTATGCATTGTCTTGAAGGTTCCCGGTGACATGTTTCCTTCAATTATGAGTAACCGCAATTAAATGTCCTAATGTATGACCCATGGGCCATGTGATTTACGAAGGCAACATGTTCGTGAATATACAGATGTTCATTCAGCGTTTGAATCTGAGATAATATGTTGGGTGGCTGTAGTATTGTATGAAAGAGTTTCTATTATGTGAGATAGGATCAGCATGAGCGTATTGCATCCTTGAGCGTGTATCTTCAGGGCTTATTGTGTTCATGGTTGTGTATTGGGAGCTGCCTGTTGATTATAGCAGGTGTATTGGGACTGTGAAGAAAGGCATCTCTATTGATTGACCATCAATCATATGCCTGAGATCATTGTATTTGTTTTTGATCATTCTATAAAGAATCTATCTATTTTGGGGCTGGGTTTTTCACCCTCGAGTAGGACGGTTTTCTCAAGGTAAAACTCAGTGTCTATTTGTGTCTCTAGTGTTCTTGTGTTCCTGATCTAGTGTTCTTGTGTTGTTGTCCCATAGGCTATGTTTAGCCTCGTGGACGTTAAAACTTTATCTATCTATCTATCTATGAACATTTTATTTATGCAATTCTGGTTCGAAAACTTAACATGGTATCAGAGTGGGTCTAAAGAAAAGATCCAGAATCAGACGTCATTCAGTTATGATTTTCTGAGCAAATTACAATATTCCTTAAGAAGATGTCCGTTGGTATTCATCGTGCAAGATAGTATGCATGCAGTGCAATGATCATCTTATGAATGTTGGACTGTGATTTTTGCTCAATCTTGTTAAAAGAAATAGTTGTGTATTGATCTTTATTTGTGTGCATGCTAAGATCCTTCTTGAGAAAGATTAGACAATCCAGAGATACGTATTTTGTATCTCTGAATATTGATCATGAATTTTATATTATTAATTCATGCAATAACATTGGAAGTAGTGAATCATGTATGCTTCTAGCATTAGTCTGTTTGATTCTATTACTACTCTCTCTAAAATGCTTCCAGGATGGGTCGAGGAGCACAAGGATGATAAGAGATTGCAGCCTAAGCTGAGTTGGTGGCTCTTGAAGAAGAAGTACCCATTCAGATTATTTTGTGATTAGTTTCTTTGAAGAGGAAGAATTGATATTCAGAGGGAGCTTGTGTGGCAGAGGGGCAGTGCCAAAGCTCCTTGCTTGGTCAAACATTGGAGTAAATTATTGTGTTATTCAAACTGTGAATATGCTGCCCCTATTGAGAGGGAGTCTCGGCTGAGAGGGAGTCTCAGCATTTAGATGATCTTTATATGCTTTAATGAGTTCTTCTCCGAGAGGGAGAAGTTCGAGGTGAAATCCCCTTGTTAATGCATTCTTCTCTAGGAGAAGTTTGAGGTGAAAGCCCTTGTTCCACTCTCTGCAAGTAGGCAAGGTGGTAATGCATTCTTCTCTGGAAAAAGTTTGAGGTGAAAGCCCTTGAACCACCCTCTGCGACTAGGTATGGTGGAACCACCCTCTACGAGTAGGCAAGGTGGTAATGCATTCTTCTTTGGGAGTGTCATGTCCCCCGATTGATACCCTATTAGCAATAACCACAACCTTCTCATTGCAAAGTGACAAGCAAATAAAGCATATCAATTAAGGCTTTTATGACGAAAATATTTAATAATCAATAAATTATTAAATAATAATATTAGAATTTAATAGATAAATAATAATATTAAAATATAAAATAGAGAAATAAATAAATAAGATAATATAATATTCTCGTAAGAACATTGCATATAATAAAATATAAAATATTGAATACTATCATAAATATATGTTATAATACATATAATATATTAAATAATAACATATCAAATATTATCATTTTATATTATAATATATATATATATATACCAAACATAAAATATGTTATATAGCCTAATATAATATAACAAATGATAATACACTGAATACCAAATATCATTTAAATAAATAATTATAATTATAATTATAATTTATTAACTATAAAAGTAATTGAATGTTATAAATCTTATTTGAACGATGTGTATGAATGAGCGACTAAAGTCGCGACCTTAGAGTTGCCTCTCCCATGCAGGTAAGAAAGGAGGAGACTGGAATAACATCAGCATCACCACATCGTTAATTTATAGAAGATACATCACAAAATCCACTATCACGGAAACGTCATCTCTGTATAGTTGGAAAATGTCGGGTTTTAGGACAACCGGTAATCAGCAATCATATTTTCATAATCCGTTGAGTGCCAAGGATCCATAGTACAGAAAGATCATGGCCAACCAGCGTTTTTCCCATAATCCAATCAAAAAGTTTGGATAGTCCAGTCAGAAAATCATTTCCACACTGTCAGCAATTCATTACCATTCAGACTATTATTTCAGCAATTAAGAAATATCAATTCCATCAGCAATCCATCATACGTGGATACTAAAAGTGGAGGAACACATAGCAAAGGGGTAGTAAAAAGGATAACACGACATCAATGATTCCAGCCCTGGAATTGTTATTGAAGAAAAACATTACAGACGCAGCCATCCATACTTCCTGTTATTAATATATTGGAGAGCCTCATTGAACAGAAGCTGCGAGAGGAACCCAGGGACATTACACAACGATATACAATATAGATTCCAACTACGCAAAGGAATAAACAATGATCATAAGCACCGCTTTAGGATACTCATAATCAGCATTCTATTCAAGCATGTCCAAGCAGCCAACGGGTTCCTATAAGTTTATGCGAGGAGCAAGGCCGATTGTCATTGAATTGGGAATATAAAATATTTCTGAATGTTGATGTTAAACATTCCTCTGTATATACCCTTGGCTTGTGGAAATTCAGATCACAGCCTCAGTAAGATTTGCATTCAGTTTATCTTGCACCTGATCAATGAAGAAATGTGAACTAGTGAAATATGGGATCTGAATACATACTAAGAAATTCTTGTTTATTGAGTAATAGGCCGATTTAAAGAAAACCTAAGTCTGATCCACTTTGGATTTAAATTGCGAAGAGTATTTACTAAAAAATTCTTGCTTTACAAGTTGGTATATTTTACAAGAAGAGCAGTGAGGAATACAACAGATACATATAAAGATTATCTAGATAATTGACATCGCATTCACCACTCTCCCAACTGATTTTTGAAGATAAGTTTAATAGATGGAAGCACCTTGCAATTGAATTTAAGGAAATCAGTCACAAAACCTAAAGTATCGGAGAAGGGGACATTACAGGGAGAAGTTTGAGGTGAAAGTCCTTGTTCCACCCTCCGGGAGTAGCCATGGTGGAAGTCGTGTGTGACTCCATGACTTAATTTGATGCTTTTCTGATACACCCTCTAGGAGTAGCTATGGTGAATATTGTTGTGCTGAGATAACAATTTTATATTTAAAAAAAAACTGTGATGAGATTTTTGTTACTGACATTTTTGTTGCGGCTTCTTATGTTCGTTATGTTGAGATGACAAAATCACGTTGAGAGAATCCATGATAAAGTTTTGTTGTTGACACATATGGGTATAGTCATTGTGTTTGTCATGTTGTGGGACTCCATGACATGAAATCTGCAAATGATATCTCCTTTGCTAAGAGGGAGTGTTAATGTTTTGGGTAGCAGTAGGAGATATCATCTACCTGCAATGGTTGTTTTATCCGAGATTGTGAGTTTCATCAGCGTTTGATGTTATATCAGTTCTCTGGCTGAAAGACTTTATTCCATTAGTCCCGTCATTTTATGAAGATCCTGTATGATTTGATGATTGAAGAACCTTATTCTTGACCATCGTCAGTTTTCATATTGTTGTTTGGATGCGTGGCTGTTGGGCAGAGAAGAGATTCATTCATGCGATAAGCCAAGTGTCATATGACTGCATCTCTGTTGGTCTTCCGAAGGCTAGCAATTTTGTAACTGCTGAGTACATGGCAAATTCTATGTAGCGTCACCTAGATTATAACTGTCATGGCTATTGAAGTATTCTTTGGTGTCGCTCATTGTAGAATATGAAGAGACCTTTGGCTAGTGTCGGGCCAGTTGATCTTCTGTATGCTTCGTGTTTTGTAATTGTCTTCATTGAAGGGACACAATGCTATTTGAGTTGGACGATGAAGTAAATGGCCACCGCTGTATGCATTGTCTTGAAGGTTCGCGGTGACATGTTTCCTTCAGTTATGAGTAACCGCAATGAAATGTCTTGTTGTATGACCCGTGGGCCATGTGATTTACGAAGGCAACATGTTTGTGATATACAGATGTTCATTCAACATTTGAATCTGAGATAATATGTTGGGTGGCTGTAGTATCGTATGAAAGAGTTTCTATTATGCGAGATAGGGTCAGCATGAGCATATTGCATCCTTGAGCATGTATCTTCAGGGGTTATTGTGTTCGTGGTTATATATCGGGAGCTGCCTGTTGATTATAGCGGGTGTATTGGGACTGTGAAGAAAGGCATCTATTGATTGACCATCAATCATATGCCTGAGATCATTGTATTTCTTTTTGATCATTCTATAAAGAATCTATCTTTTGTGGGGCTGGGTTTTTCACCCTCGAGTAAGAGGGTTTTCCCAAGGTAAAACTCAGTGTATATTTGTGTCTCTAGTGTTCTTGTGTTCCTGATCTATCAACATTTATTTATGCAATTCTGGTTCGAAAACTTAACACATCCGTTGTGTTATATTTATAGAGACTCGCACTCATTCAATAAAGGAAGGAGGAATAGATCATATATCTGGTAAGAAGATATCAAAGCAAAAACAAAGATTATATAAAAATATGTTGGAGACTCTTCATAAGGAAGAGATGAATAAGGAATGGATACTCTTGATGAAGAGGTAGAAAATAAATTATTTACTATGTTGTAAGCATAGTATGACAGCAAATAAGGCTGTAACGTATTTGAGTTAGATATTCATTAATAAAATGTTATGTATGTATCCTATTAAGGATGGGAGGCCATTATATATATATATATATGAGATTAGAATTAGAATTATAGTTGTATATTATATAAATATATATATTTGGTAGGACAAGATTTATAATATTTTATAATATATCAAAATAAATGATGGAAACATATATATGTCCATGTTCAGATCTGTTACTATTTTGGTATGGGAAGGAAGGGGATGTGATGTTACCAAGGAGGGGCTTGTATAAATCCAAGTAATGGATCTTTGTCCCAAGATAGAGTAGGGGTGAGCATCCTGGAATCCTTGAGGGATACGGACTTGGACCTGTAAACTTTGAGGGAATCCATTATAAGATGGTATCTAGGCAACTTGGACAACACCTACACCTTCCATCATTAAGCCAAATAGTAATATGATTGGATGTACGGGAATTAATGTTACTTCCTATTTATGAATATTTTAAATTGAATTATTGTGTTCTTAGGACATACAATGTAAGTTTGAATTAAATATGTAATAATTATGTCCAACCTATCAGGGGACAATTGGATTCTAGAAGAATCATGATGACTAATGGGTGTCATATATGTTGTTCGATGCTTGCTACGGGTGTTACAATCTCAGCTATTGAGGGTTCTCATGCAACCTTGTCCAAAGCTTCCATTTTTCAAGAGATAAGTTTTTATATCCTTGAATATTGATAATGATTTTTTATGAAGTTAATTTTAATTCATGTTATAACACTGGGAATAGTGTATCATGTATGCTTTTAGCAGTGATCTATATATTTCTCTTCAGGATTGTTTGATTCAATGAACTTCTACTAATCTCTCTAAAATGCTTCCAGGATGGATCAAGAAGCAACAGGATGATGAGAGATTACATGCAAAGTCATGCAGGCTGTAGAAATGAACATGGGGACACTGCTTGCAGCCATGGGACTGAATTGGTGGCACATAACTTCATTAAAGAGAAAGAACCATTGTCATTGCAATTAGTTTCTTCGAAGATGAAGAAATGTCATTCAGAGGGAGACTATTCAGTTGTAGAAATTAGATTCAGAGGGAGTTTGAGTGGCGGATGCAGAATGCCAAGTCCTTTGCAAAGGATCGGCAAGCTTGTGTAGCAGTCTGATTGCAAAAGCTCATTGTTGGACAAACATAGGAGCCAATTTCCTGGTATTGTGATAATCAACGCCATGAGAATGCTGCCCCTGTTGAGAGGGAGTCTCAGCATTCAGATGATATTTTATGTGTTTTAATGAGTTCTTCTATGAGAGGGAGAAGTTTGAGGTGCAATCCCTTGTTAATGAGTTCACAGTCTGACTGCAAAAGCTCATTGTTGGACAAACATTGGAGCCAATTTCCTGGTATTGTGATAATCAAAGCCATGAGAATGCTGCCCCTGTTGAGAGGGAGTCTCAGCATTCAGATGATATTTTATGTGTTTTAATGAGTTCTTCTATGAGAGGGAGAAGTTCGAGGTGCAATCCCTTGTTAATGAGTTCTTCTCCGTGAGGGAGAAGTTCGAGGTGCAATCCCTTGTTAATTCATTCTTCTTTGCGAAAGAAGTTTGAGGTGAAAGCCCTTGATCCACCCTCTGGGAGTAGCTATGGTGGTTTCACCCTCTAGGAGTAGCCATGGTGGATGTCATGTGCGAGAATC
>MU223232.1:652930-693363 GCA_018584345.1 Thuja plicata | reverse complement strand
TGTTTCCAGAATATAGAGTGATTCTATATTCTTTACATGGTATCAGAGCTGATTGGCCCTCAATCCTTGTGAGTTTGGGCATTTGTTTTTTCTGGGTATTTGTTTATCTTGCACAGGAGACATGGCTAGAGATGTAGGAAAGAGTTGGCAACAACCACCATCCTTTAATGGACAAAATTATGATATTTAGGCAAAGAAGATGAAGACCGTAATGGTTGCAAATGATTTGTGGGAGCTTGTGGTCAATAGATTTGTGGATATAACTGACCCAACTCTGTTTGTTGCCCTCACAAACAATTAGAAGACTCAATTGAAGGAGTAAAGGAGGAAATATGCAAAAGCTTTGAGCTTGATTGAAACTGCCTTGAAAAAAGCAATCTTTCCCAGACTAGCAGCAACTGATTATTCCAAAGAAGCTTGGGATATCCTTCACACAAGTTTTAAAGGGACTGAAAAAGTTCGTGTGGTGAAGCTCCAAATGCTTCGAAGGGAATTTGAGACTTTTCTCATGAAGGACAATGAATCAATTTCAGATTTCAGCTCAAGACTCTCTAGTTTGATAAACCAGTTGAGAACTAATGGAGAAACCATGGAGGAGCAAAGAATAGTAGAGAAAATTTTGAGAAGTCTTCCCTCAAAATTTGATACTCTAGTTATTTCCATTGAAGAGGCAAAGGATCTCTCAACATTGACTGTTGATGAGCTAATGGGTTCTTTCCAAACCCATGAGCATTGAATTAATCGATCAACAAATTCTTCTCAAGAGCAAGCTTTCAGAGCTCAATCCAATGCAAGAGGCAGGGGGAGACGAAGAAACAACTCTGGAAGAGGCTCAAGAGGCAGAGGTCATGGAAACTCCAGACAACAAAATGTTGGAGGAGAAAGCTCAGAACAAGCAGCCACAAATGAGGGAGCTAGCAGCTCTCAGAATAATTCTAGAGGAGATAAGAAGAATAGTAACTCGAACAAGAGCAATGTTGAGTGCTATTATTGCCATAAATTTGGGCATTATGCAAGTGAATGCAGGAAAAAGAAAGGTGATTAGTCAAAGCAAAGTGAAAACGTTGCTAATGTGAAAGTGGGTAATGAAAATAATCCCACAACCTTCATCATGTGCAATATTGGTGAAGAAGGCAGCCCCAAAGTCTGGTATTTGGATAGCAGTTGTAGTAACCATATGAGGGGAAATGAAAGTCTTATTTCTTTCATTGATAAATCTATTAAATCTGAAATTCGAATGGGGAACAATGGAATTGTTCCAGTTGTGGGCAAAGGATCTATTATGATCCGCACCAAGCAAGGTGAGAAACAAGAAATTCAGAATGTTTACTTTGCCCTAGGGATAAAGCACAATTTGATGAGTGTTGGACAACTCATTCAAAATGGATATAAAGTGTTGTTGGAGAATGACCAATGTGTCATTTATGATAAGGATGGGAGTAAGAAAATTACTACAGCAATCCAAATGACAAAGAATCGAATATTTCCATTGAAGGTAGAAATATGTTTCTCTTCAATTTTAGCAGTTGCATCTCCCAAGAAAACATGTACATTAGTACAAAAATCAGCCTTCAAGAGCGTGATTGAAGACCCCTCCAAGCTATGGAATTTAAGGTATGGACATCTTTGCTATGCTGATTTAAGGTTATTGTCCAAGAAAAGAATGGTAGATGATTTTCCATGTATAAAAGAGTTCAGTAGCAAGTGTGAGGCTTGCATTTTGGGTAAGCAACATAGGCTGCCCTTTAATTCTGGAAACTCTAGAAGGGAAAGAGCACCATTAGAGTTAGTGCATACTGATTTAGTTGGCCCTATGCAAATCACTTCCATTGGGGGGAGTACTTATTTTATGACCTTCATAGATGATTCCAGTCGTAGAACATGGGTTTATTTTATGCAAAATAAATCTAAAGCTTTTGATAAGTTTTTAGAATTTAATGCCCAGACTGAAAAAGAAAGTGGACACAATTTGAAAGTCCTAAGGTCAGGTAGAGGGGGGGAATATACCTCCAATTTTTTTGTGAAATTTTGCAATAAGAATGGCATAAAGAAGGAGCTAACAACCAGTTATACACCGCAGCAAAATGGAGTGGCTAAAAGAAAGAATATGACCATCGTTGAGATGGCAAGAAGTATGATGAAAGCAAAAGGACTCCCAATTGAATATTGGGGTGAGGCTGTAGCAACATCAGTCTATTTAATAAATAGAAGGCAAGATTCCATTGGAAGCATGGGCAAAGCATAGATGGATGGTTGAACACTTGAGAGTGTTTGGGTTTGTAGCATATGCACACGTACCAAAGGAGAAAAGGAAAAAGTTGGATGAAAAGGGTGTTAAGTGTATCTTTGTGGGATACAATCTTGATTCAAAGGCATATAGATTGTATAACCCTGTCACCAAAAAGATCATCATTTCAAGAGACGTGGAGTTCATTGAGAATGAGTCATGGGATGGCTCGATGGACACATCATCAAGCACTTCAAGTAAAGTGCCAATTATTGCTGAAGATGATGATGTTAATGAACATCAAAATGATATAACAACAGATATAGAAGGCTCTAGAAGGAAGCAAATTGGCCTAGCAGCAACAATACTAAGAGTAGTGATCCCAATCTCACCTCCCTAGTGCCATGAAAGACCAAGAGTCTAAGGGAGATTTACCATGATGAAAGATATGAAAATGACTTTAATGAAAATATAAATTTTGCATTATTTTCTCATAGTGATCCAATTTATTTTGAGGATGTTGAAAAAGAAGAAAAATGGTGTAAGGCCATGGATGAGGAAATAGATGCAATAAAAATAAATGAAACTTGGGAGCTCACTAATTTACCTCCTAACAAGAAAGTTATTGGAGTTAAGTGGGTCTACAAGACCAAGAGAAATGCTGAAGGAAAAATAGATAGGCATAAAGCTCGATTGGTGGTCAAGGGGTATAAATAATAGTTTGGTAGAGACTGATGAAACCTATGCCCCTATTGCTAGAATGGAAACCGTGTGTGTTGTCATAGAAATTGCATCCCAACACAAATGGAAGGGATATCAAATGGATGTGAAATCCACCTTCTTGAATGGAGTATTGAAAGAAGAGGTTTATGTGGAGCAGCCACCTGGTTATGAAGTTCTGGGTCATGAAGGTAAAGTGTATAGGTTGAAAAAGGCTCTTTATGGGTTTAAGCAAGCTCCACGGGCATGGTATAGCATAATTGACTCATATTTGATGAGCAATGGCTTTTGCAAAAGCGATGGTGAACCCACTCTTTACATCAAGGTAGAAAATGGTAATATTTTAATTGTTGTCTTGTATGTTGATGATTTAATATTTACTGGGGATAATGATTTCCTCATTGCTGATTTTAAAGAGGCCATGAAAAGAGAGTTTGAAATGTTAGACTTAGATCTCTTGAGATATTTTCTAGGCATAGAAGTAAAACAAATGCATGATGGTATTTTCATATCTCAAGAAATATATGCAAATCAAATCTTGGAGATATTTAAAATGTAGAATAGCAAGGCTTCCCCAACACCAACCACAGTAGGTCTAAAGCTAAGCAAGAATGAATGCAGCATCAATGCGAATCCAACTTTGTTTAAAAGCTTGGTTGGAAGTTTGATGTATTTAACAGCAACTAGACCAAACATAATGCATGCAGTTAGTTTGATTTCCAAATTTATGGAAACCACAAAGGACTCCCATTGGCAAGCGGGAAAGATAATCCTAAGGTATGTGAATGGAACCAAGGGATATGGTATTTTGTATACTATAGCAAATGATTTTGGATTGATTGGTTACACAGACAGTGATTGGACAGGGAGTTTGGATGATTGGAAGAGCACTTTCGAATATGTCTTTCACATGGGTTAAGGTGTAATCGCATGGGCTACTAAGAAGCAACCCATAGTTGCTCAATCTACTGCAAAGGCTGAATATATAGCAGCAAATACAACAGCATATCAAGCTATTTGGCTGAGAAGGATCTTGGCAGAATTGAAGGAAGAACAAGAGGATGGAACCACAATATTTTGTGACAATATTTCCTCAATAGCTTGTCTAAAAATCCTGTGTTTCATGGAAGAAGCAAGCACATTGAAATTAGGTATCATTTCATTAGAGAATTAGTTGAGAATGGTAAAATAAAAATGGAGTTTTGCAGGTCAGAGCAGCAACTAGCAGACATTTTCACCAAGCCTTTGAACATTGCAAGTTTTGAGCACCTAAGGAGAAATATAGGCGTAGTTCATTTGGATCAAGCATGATCTTGTTTTTTTGGATCATGACAATGGGTGAGTGTTGATTTTTCAGAATAAAATCTTATTGTCTTTGAGCCTCTTTTGTTGAATTTCTTATTCTCCTCTGTTCATTACTGATAAATCTAAATTAGATTTTTATGAAGACTCTTTTTAGAGATAACTTTAAATCTGATTTTATGTGGACTTTAAAAGATAAGTTCAAATCCGATTTCTTATTTGGACAACAAATACTTTATAAAGAAAAGAATGTCTTCATTCTTTCAACAGACTTGTAAGAAGTTGTATGCAGCATCAAATTAGTTAGTTTTTGTAAGTGCTCTATTTTACCAGAGACTTGGTTTTGCAACAGCACTTGTAATTTCTTTATCTTGTTAAGTAGTGATTGCTTCAAGATCTTTTGTATGCAACCAGTAGCTATAAGTTTATTTTAGTTGTAGATGTAATTTTCAAATTAATAGAAGCAAGAAGAAAGCTTGCATATCTCCAATTCTGTTCATGTTTATTATCTGCCTTATTTTTGAGTTTCTTGATTTTATTCATTGCTAAAACAAAGTATTGTTAGAGTAGTCTTAGTATAGCTAATAATTAAATTATTTAATTATTAGTCTATTTACTCTATTCTTAAGTTATAATTAGGCAACTTTATAATTCTTTAGGGTTTTTCTCCTTTAGGGTTTCGGTATCCTTTTATAAGGACTCACCGCTTTACTTTTCATTTAAGGAGATTGTAATCTTTTCAGTTGTTGATAATATAGAAGCTTTTTCTATCAACATGGATTTCGTGTCTTTGGCTTTTTGGTCGCCATAGCTCTCTATTCTTCTGTCTTCTCTTCTGTCTTTGCTTCCAGTTTGTGACAGTCTTGCATGCAGGTGTTCTTGGGTGGATTTATTTTCCTCAAATCTAACATGGTATCAGAGCCATCGTAAAGCTGGCTATTCGTTCTTTGTTGAAGCAAGCGAGGGTTTGTAGAAACATCATTTTTTTCTGGTATTTTTTATTGGTTTTGGGGGGTCTTTATTTTTTGGGGCACTTTGGACCAGAACCGACCTCACGGTTGCATCCAGAAGGCCCAAAAACCCCATAATCCATATAAGGCACGTCCGATTTAGACACCAGAGCCTCGGGGAGAAATTTCTTGGCCTTCTAGGGCCGTACAGGCACAGTTTTCAAGAAAAAAAAACATTTTTCTATATTTTTTTGGACAAATTTGGCATTTTACGGACGCCCTGCCAGCACGCCACCCGCGCACCTCCTGCCGCCCACGCGCAGCCAACCCGCCACCGCCGACCACGCGCCGCCCGAGCGCCACCCGCGCGCCGCCTGCGCGCCACCCGCCACCCGCGCTCCTCCAACCCGTCGCCGCCCCAACGCCCACCACCTCCGCTCCGCCTGAGCGGTGTTTTGGTAGCCCTCACAGGCTTATTTTATTAGGCGGCTGGTCACATGGGTGACCAGGGGCTTAGGCCCAGCCCCCTGCGCGCGCCATGTTCCCGGGGGCCTACTTTTTTTAGCCCCAGGGGCTTATTTTTTGCTTTTTTGGGCCTTTCTGACCCTCCTGGACTATTTTCGCTCTATCTTGAGCATCCGGGGGTCTTTTTTTAACTTTCATATACCATCGAAAAGCTCTTTCCAAGAACTTTCTGATGATGGAGGTTAGGGTTTTGGGTTCTGCCATTTTGATAGTATTTTTTTCTGTTGAAGTCTGATGTCTATTTTTGCCTTCCGGGAGTCATATCTGGCTCATCCAGACTCCATTTTTGGCAAACCAGATATCGTCAAAAAGCTGGTTCAGTGAACTATTCAGTTGCAGAGGTATTTTTCTAGATTCTACTCCAGGTTATCTCTCCTCTGAGTTTGGCAGTTTATGCACTCTGGTGGATAGCTTGGGTCTACAGGTCCTTGAATCTGTTCTTCTGATATTCTAGATCACTCTTCTTTCTAACTTCTAATCTTGTATGCTTCTTCTAATGCATCTTTGTTCTGTAAATGCACTGAGATAAAGTGACTTCTTCTGCATTTCTGAGATTTTGAGCACTTTGTATGGTTTTAGTACTTGCACTCTGTTATAAAGTGCCATGGGGGGTTATGATGATTATGCCATTTTAGGCGCATCCACCTTTGTCAAGTGAGTGTACCTTCCATGACATTAGCCCATGCTGTGTGTCGGTGACACCACCCTTTATCCTATGTTTGTACTTCTGTTGCACTGTTGGTGTTCCTGGTTCTTTCTTCTGCAGATGTTTCTAGCATTGCATTTCAGTGTTCCTATCACCTCTCCCAGTTCAGCATTATGTGGGGGTTCACCTGTTGGTTCTATTGCTTCCTGGTTTGATTAATCAGCTCTTCAGACATTGTCTTCTCTACCTGGTCATGCACTTCAGTGGGGGTTCCAGCAGTCTCTTCTGACAGAGTTTTCAACTACATGCTTTGGAGATGTTTCTTGCTCATTCTTGTTCCTCTCTCTGGGACTTTCCCTAGATTGAAGGCTTAGTTTCCTTCATCTAGTTTATTTCTTGTACTTGGGTACTTGATCAGGCCTTGTTGCCGGGACCCATCTTTCCTGCTTTCTACAGTAGTCTTTAGTTGTTTTGCTTCTCCCTGAGTTACACTTAAGGGGGGGTGTTAGAGTAGTCTTAGTATAGCTAATAATTCAATTATTTAATTATTAGTCTATTTACTCTATGCTTAAGTTATACTTAGGCAACTTTATAATTCTTTAGGGTTTTTCCCCTTTAGGGTTTTGGTATCCTTTTATAAGGACTCACCGCTTTACTTTTCATTTAAGGAGATTGTAATCTTTTTAGTTGTTGATAATATATAAGCTTTTTCTATCAACATGGATTTCATGTCTCTGGCTTTTTGGCCACCATAGCTCTCTATTCTTCTGTCTTCTCTTATGTCTTTGCTTCTAGTTTATGACAGTCTTGCATGTAGGTGTTCTTGGGTGGATTATCTTTCCTCAAATCTAACAAGTATTTCTTGTGAGTTTCCAGAATATAGAGTGATTCTATATTCTTTACACAGAGCAGGCCAAAAAGGCCAAAACAAAAAACTAGCTAAAGCTTCTAAAAAAGAAGATAAAACCTGAAAATAGATAAAAAGCTAAGGGGGCCCTAAGATAGGTCCACCATGAGAGTGGCCGCTTTGGCCTCCAGTAGATCTATGTTGGCAGCTGACTCCTTGATTTTCTAGATGATGCTCTCCCCATCCTTATCCTTATCCTTCTTGGTTCTGGCCCTAGTTCTTTTTTTGGGGCCCTGATCAGTGTTCTATTTGGTCTCCACCTCAGTGCTAGCCATGTCCATCCACTCCTCCAGCTTCTTAATGATGGTGTTGGTATGCTCTTTGGTATATTTTAGGATGTTATGGCTTTGATCAACTACGATCTTGAGAGTAGTTTCCACCTTTGGCATGTTGTCCTTCATCTGCTTGACCCGGATGCTCAGATTCCTCTGTTCCTCATCCTCACCATCTCTTTTTTCTGTGTTGGTACCTCTAACAGTATTTTTGATGTCCTCAACTTTGTGGTAGAGCCATTTTATAGTTTTGTAACTATCTAACATGTTGATCATGGTGTTTTTGAGCAGGTTTAGGTCAAATTCCCTGGTATTGTCGCTTAGCACCACTATTGAAGGGTCAATAAACTCTTCCAACTTAATCTACCCACCTTCACTAAATCTGACTTTGGGGTTTATTATTTCTCTAGTGATTCCAATTTTAGCCAACTTAATGTTAAAGTCACTCCAACCCACAATCCTTCCCTTATCGGCCATATAACAGCTAAAATCTTTGTCCTGGTCATCGCCCAAATTTTGGGGTATGGATTCTAAAATAGGGGAAGCTTTGCAATTCTTGTCCTCCATAGAGTTCCTATCAGTACTCATCTCCCTATCTTTATCCTTTCTACTTTGGGGTTTAGTAGGCGTAGTATGCTTCCTCTTTCTGCCTTTCCCGGTAGTAACCTGGTCCTCGCCTTCTAAATCCATACCTTCCTCATTATCATCATATTCCTCATCCAAGGAAATGATCATGGCTTTCTATTTTTTGGTGGTAACCATGATTTATTTTTGTTAATTTTCTTTTGAGTACCTTTCCTCTTCTTCAATGACGAGCTTTGTTGGTTCTTCTTTATTACATACTCCTCATTCTCATCAGAATGCATGCCCTCACTATCCTCCATATCTAAAGGAATATAATCATACCGTAAAGCCTCCCTCTCCTCTAACTGACTAATTTCCTTACCCAAGATTTGGGCCTTAAAGTATTCATAGATAAGCAGCAGAAGCCATTCATGCAAGGTGGGGTTAGAGATAGCCTTATCTCTATAGCCATTAATATTCTTGTTTATAGAAGCATATAAATAAAAGGGAATAAACACCTTAATACCATGGCGGAAATGATTCAAAAGAATGAAATGGTAGGTGCAGATTCTATCAAACCTAGTATCAAGGGTAATGTAGTAGATTATGGCTCGGAGAACAAACCTCCATAGAATTTTTAGCCCATCTGGCAGGTAGTGGGTGCCAACTTTGGTGAGCTCATTCTTTTCCTCCTTGTTGCTAACATACTCACTGATTGCAGAGTCTGAGATCTTTTGATCTCTGTAGAATTTTTTGCCAACAATAGGGATCCCCGTAACTGTAGAGATTACCTCCTCAGTCACCGTGAACTTTCTGCCCAATAAAAATCTGATTTGCATCATCAAGAGGGCTATTGAAGAAAACCAATGAGTTTGGAGCAGCAAGTTGAAGCAATCCTTGTGGGCTGATAGAATTACTCCAAAATGATCAACAAGTTACTCACCTTATAAGTTGGTTTATGGAAGAGAGGCAAGATTTCCAATTTTAGTAGAACTGCCAAGTTTGAGCCTGATTAAGGAAATGGATCTACTGGATCAGCAACCCATGGAGGTAAGGTTGGCTGAATTAATAGAGTTAGAAGAGATTAGGAAAGAATATTTTCAGAGGTTGGAAGAACATCATGTTCAAATGAAGAGGACATTTGACAGAAAAGTTGTCACAAGAGTCTTTCAAGAAGGTGATTTGGTTCTAAAATGGGATGAGATGAAGAGCAGACCTGGTAAGCATTCAAAATTTGATGCCATTTGGGATGGTCCATTTGTGATTATAAGATGCAAGGCCCATAACTCTTTTTAGCTCTCAAACATGGAGGGAGAATAATTTCCAATCCCAGTGAATGGGATCCACCTCAAGCGTTGCTTTTGATGTTAGTTTGTTTGAATAAGTGCTTGGCACATAGTTAGTTTTCTTTGATTAGTAACAGTTAGTACTTCTATTCCCACTGGGACCACATCATGAAGATACACACCGTGCATAATCAAGAACCCATTTGGGTTCCTGGTTATAAATGATGAATACCTCAATAATATAATCATGGTAGAAAAAGAAGTTGTTTTTCAGATAGTTTGCTTTGCAGTTTCAAAGGTAGAATGAACAAAAATAGCAAGATCAATCACATGATACATACATGAACACCATACCCATCATATAAGAAATGGATAATTATTGATGTCCCATATCATATGCATCATGCCCACATCTATATCATGTAATCAATGATTGCTATTCAGGCTCATTCTGCCTTCAGGTTTAGTTTGTTTCTATTTTTGGACAGCATCATCATTAACTGAATTATGTCCATCATATGGTGCATGGATACATTCCACTACATCACATCGTAAACATAAGTTCATACATACAATATTGAAATATAGGGTGTTGTTCATTGGTAGTTTTATTTCTCTAAGTGTTGATCAACACAAGTTTCGGTTCTAGTTTCAGTTTTCAGTTGGTTGTCAGTTTTGAGAAGTTTAGTTGTTCCTAAAATTTGAAGACTCTAGCCCAATGGATAAGCAAAAGGCAATTGGTCTATTTTTGTTTAGCAGGAAAACACTCCTAAGAGGTCTCTATAAAATGTTATCATTTTAGTTGCACCCTAAATTGATAAATGGATTATTATTTTACATTGTTATGGATTTGATAAGTTGCTGTCCTAAGTATAGAATTTTGCTTAAATTCAAAAGAGAAAGTACACATGCAATCTAGCAACTACAAATAGAAGAAAGGACTTGAATAAAGGTACATCCTTTTCAAACTTTGTTTAGATATTGAAGACAAATATCTTATTATTGCATTCATGATTAGCACTTATGTTGTTCTCTAAGTATTGATCTGATTTTAAACTTTCAAATTCAGAGAATTGATCATTACATTGAACATTTTAAATGAATTCAATCAACAAGTATTCCTTTACAGGTTACATCTTTCAGTGAAGAAAACTGAGAAAATATAGAATGCTAAAAGTAATAAAGGAGTATTAGAGAAATCAAGTATCTAAGCATGGTCTTGGAAAGGTCTTTAAGTATGTTGATAATCTGTCATCTGTATCTTCATGTCTTTTTATTTGTCTTCATCTTAAAATCTCCTTGTAGTTGTTATCCTACAGAGAAAGAGTAGTTAGATCCAAGTTGGATCTAAACAATGCCTAAATCCCTAAAAATAGCATGCTGCAATCACACTTTCAGAACTGCATATCAACTATGTAAACATCAATGCAATAACAAGGTATACATCAGCAATAACTAAATAAAGTATCAAAGGGACATTGTCTTATGAAACCTTTTACTAAATGTAATTTTTATCCTACATTAGAAAGAGATTGTTAACAAAGAAGCAGAGCAATCCCTATGTGAGGTCAATAAGTTCAATCAACAAACCCACATTCATACATAAATGTTATCCCACTAACATTTACGTACAAACATGAATTCACTGATTGAATCCACCAATCTAACATACGGACTCATAACTGATTGTATGCAAGTAAGAGGTCCACAAATTCTAAAGTATGTTATGCAGAAGGGAAAAGAGGACAAAATAGAGTGATAACAATGCTGTTATAAAAGATACACGTGAAATGAAATGATGCAGAATGTCCCTAGATGAAAGATGTGGCAGCAAACAAAGAAGTAGATTTGCAAGAAAATGAGGTAACAATGTACCCTTTCAATATATAAAGCATGCATGAAATACCATATAAATGTTGTTTTGAAGGAAGGCACTAAGATAATTTAGGGAAAAATAGAGGATTCTAATACTGTTATAGATTAAAAGTGCATATGTGAATGATCTGACTGTATTGTTATCAGAGACAGAAAATCATACACACATAGTTCAATTATCAATTGATACCACATAAGCACTTTAGCTCTTTACTGTTCTGAGTATTATCATTCTGAATAAAGGCTATGAAAAGAAAGTAGTGATATTCACTATATAACAATAGGCATACACAGGATGAAATATTAGCATTGTTGTTATAAGAGATATGTGTGCTAGAAAGAAATACAATGCAAAGAGGTTCACAAGAAAAGGAAGACAGAAAAAAGAAATCATTCTTTTTAATACTAATATTGTTCGCTTCATGTGTAGATTGAAGACTAACTAGAACACACAATCATTATAGTGTATGCAAGAAAGGTTTATGTTTGAAATGAGCCTTATGTCATAAATTTGACCCATGTGAGTCATGAGACCATGCTCGGACCCCATGGGTAATATTTCAATAGGCTAAAAGATTGCTGAAAATTAGGTACAAGAACATGGAAATCTATTTATGCGAGTCACGAGCCCATGCTCGAACCCCATAAACAGATTTCATTTTTACTGAAAGTAAAAATATGTGGCATGAGTTTTGTTACATATGGATTATCGATCTATAATAGAGTTATCAAAAAAGATGTAATCATGCATTCATTGTCAAAAACACTTTAAATGATGCACTTGAGGCTTGCAGCCAGGTATACAAGGCCAAGTTATAACAGCCATACATAATGATCAAATCAAGAAGAAAAGGGCTACATCAAGTTGACTGAACTTCATTTTTAACATAATAAATGACTACATAAATCTAAAATATATGGCAGTGACAAACAATGAAGTGAAACAAAGCTCCAAAGATCTAATATAGAAAATTTGAATTAAAGACTGGAATGCATAGATTTTAGAGACAGATTTTCATATAAACTTAACAGAATATTAGTATGTTAAACATTGAATCTGTGCAAATCCATGCAAGGTTAATGTACTAGAAGCATAGTGCCAAGTTCTATGAAGGATATAGCTCAATCATAAAGCGTCATGATATGTACATCAGCAAGAATAGTGAAATGAAATGAAGTCAAATAGAAGCCAAGTATGAACAACAATGAGGAATAAACATTAGTGGAAGCCAAGAAGAGGAACCCGAGTTCATTTATTTTCAAAACAACATGCATATGTTTTAAAACATCTACAGGTTCTTTAAACATTTACAAACTCGAAGGACTGTAGTTATGCATAAAAACCATGTGGGTACCTTAAGAAATGCTATTATCATAATTTTTTTCCATTAAAACTGTCGGTTTTATTTATAGATTTACAAGAATCAAGTGTACATCTACAGACAGGCTACAGATTTATGTTCAAAATAGAATGATCAGATTTAATAAAGTACAAATGGGAGAAAAGTTTTGAACAAATTATCTTCATGTTTCTCCATATTTTATGCCATAAAATCTATGCTTGACATCAAGTGATGTAGCTGTATGATTGAAGAAGGCCCACGTCAAAATTGGTATGAGTAATATAGGCTTCATGCTTAAAATGAGTTAGTGAACTCAAGAAGATCAAAGTCTTACCAGTTGAAAACTGAGCTAAAGCCAAGTATGAGTTCACATTTTAAAACCCACAAGCTCGAGCTCAAAATCATGTGGGTCGAGCTCAATGGTTCTGGAAATAATGCATCAGTCACGGCTTTGTATATCCAATGTTAACAAAGAGCTCAAGATGACAAGTTGTGGCTATTAATGAAGGAAGCTGAGTTATGGGTTTGATAAGACTCTAAGCTCGAGCTTGAGATCACAACCCATAAGTTGTATCTGTTAAATATGTAGGCCCAAAGGAGAACTAAACTTAATATTAGGAAGTATAGAAACAAGGGATAGCATCAGTCATTCAAAAAACAAGGTGAAGTCAGCCACTTACCAATTGTGGCATCAAGCAAAGTCGAACTCAAAAATCATAGGCCATTTGCACAAGTCATAGCTTCATGCATATTTAAAGGTATTAGGAAGCTATGGTCAAATCATGACTTGTAATGAAAGGGATATCGAACCACAGTTATGGTTTTTTACTTCAAGTTCGAGCCTCAACTCACAGCCGACAGCTGTGTATTCATAACCGGGAGCTTCTCATTCACAGTCAAAGATAAAAAGGGGAAGGCGAAAAAAGACTATCAGTCATAAAATATACAATAATCTACCTGTTAAGAAGTCAAGATCCATGCATAGACAGCCCAATGTTCAAAAGAGTTGACTCCAGCAAGCGAAAGAGATCCTGAGTTCGAGTCTTTGCAGATAATAGATGCAAGATGCCATATATTATGGTGTTTTAACTTCAAGTTTCAAGAGATATCGTTATAGCCTGAACTCCAGTTCTTACAAAGATGCATATATTAGATGTGAAACAACAAGAAGTAGAGTCCCAAGTTTCATCTAAAAGATGCAGAGATACTCAAGTTCACAGCAAGAGAAGTCCAGTTTCAATCAGCATGGCGGCACCCAAATAGTAAAAAAACCCTAAACTCTTCACCTCTCAACACAAAAAATGAAAAATGCAATACAATGCAAATGAGGTCTATGCCAGAATCAATGAAATTTTGGAATCCACAAGGCAGAGTTAAGTCCCTGACAGTCACAGTGCACGGCAGTCTAACTCAAATTGCCACGATAGTTCTTTCAAAAGATGCCTTAAAGCTCAATAATGAGATATTTGTTTTGGATCATGTCAACCATGGTAGAAAGGTATCGAGTTGGGATAAGTCTAGTGGTAGGTCTCGTATGTTAGGGTTTTTGCAAATAAGGATCGGGTCTCTAACCATGTGTTATAGTTTTGAGTTAGAGTTTCATGTTTTAAGTATATTCTTAGGGGTATATTTAAAAGATACCAAGTAATGTTTATAATATGTGTGATATTGTTAAAAGATAAATTAAATATATCAACACTAGGGATATAAGCATAGTTAAAGGCTAGATTTTAGGCATGATTTATGCCTCAGATTTAGGGTTTTGGAGAGATCATAAGGGCTTGTTAAAAGCTATATTATAGGCATTATTTGGGCCTAAATTTTAGAAGAGATATATGTTTAGAGGCATCTTTTAGGAGGAGTTCTCATTGTCAAATTATCCTTGGAGGATATATATTTGAGTTTATTATTCATTGTAAGGGGTGCAAAATTTAGGGATTAGGAGGTATTAGTGAACACATTTGTTCCCTTGCCCATTTTCTTGATTTTTGTAACCATTATGCAGATTTGAGAGATAATAAAGCTATCCTGACTATTCATTCATACTTTCTGAGTCTTGCATCTATCCTTTTTCAAGTTTTTCTGCATTTAAGTGTTTACCCCTTTTTAAGAACATATTAATGAATTACTACAAATTCCTATTCTAGGTTTAAGAGTATTAACCTTTTGCAGAAAGTTATATGTTTGTTGGTTAAATTCCTATTATTAGTGGTATCAAACCCTAATTAGGTATTGTAAACCATCCTAGGTGTTGAGAAGTGAAATCATTTGCAGAACTTAGTAATGTGTGTTTGGTAAGTACATTCTTGCAAATTCTAATAAATCTGCATTCATCATTGGTGTATCACCTTTCCTAATGAATTTTTCTTCATTTCCAAGTTCTCCTTCTCCCTTTTCCCAAAACCATAAAGATTTAGCATTAGGTGATATCCCAAATTCAATAGGAACCAACCTAGAATTCAGAGATTCATTCTCTCATCCACCAAGGAGAATGTTTCCATGTTTCAGTAGGATGGATAGATTCTGTATCTAGCTATAGGTGCAATCCTTATTGACAATAGTTTTTGGCACACTCGATGGGACCCAAACCGCTTCACGGCTCTTTCAAGATATTATTTCTAATTTTTATTTTGGTGTGAGCAGCAATATTCCTACCTTTTTGAAGGTACTTTACCAGCACATGGTGACTCTGGTCTAAAATTTTATTACAGATCTAGTAGAGGATTTATCTTAATGAGAAGGACTCCTACAAGAGAAAATAGCGAAGGGTTCATTTATCAAGAGCTTCAGCCCAACAGAAGATGTAGCAGATCAGCAAGAACAAGCAAAGAATCTCAAGCTGCAACAGAATCGTCCTCTTTCCACAGTGAGTCTAATTTTTCATTATTCAAAAATCCTATCTTTGAAGATCAAGCTGCCATTACAGAAAGCCATGAGGTAATTATTGAAGATTTTAGTTTTCTTGAGGATTTAAGTGTGCTTGATAATTTTGAATTAGAATTTACCTGTTCTTGAAGAAAGAGCAAAGGATCATTTCGATGTTGTAGCATCCACAAGTGGTACTGCTACCCTGGGATTGAAAACATATCAAAGAAAGGTAACTCAATCTAAAAATTCTATTGTACCTCCTGTAGTTCAACAACAAGTTCCACTAGTATAGATGGCTCATAATTTTCCATTTGTGGCTTTTGATGCTGGCAGCCCATTACAAATTGCTACTCATCATGATATTCCACTAGTAGCACTAAAAGTTTTGACGTATTTCAATGGTGAGGGTCATATTTCAGAAATAGAGCATATTAAAGATATTGCTACTCTTTGTGGATTACATCAAGTCACACATGATGATGTAGCACTTAAATTATTAGCAGCTTCTCTTAGAGGTAAAGCCTTAATTTGGTTTCGAAGTTTAGCAGTGAATTTAGTTGCCACATGGGATGACTTAGGAACCATTTTGATCAATAAGTTTGAGGATAAATCAGATAATTTATCATTAGTTGAACAGTTGACTACCATTAAAAGAAGTTTTAATGAGCATATTTTAGATTTCAATTTTCATTTTCAGCAAACTTGGGATAGAATTCTAGAATCTATCAAGCCTTCTAATGACTATGCATTTCTATTTTACCTAAAGGCTTTTAACAGTGACATTTCAGTGATGATACAGTCTATGGGAGGGCATACTTTACCACATACATATGATATTGCTGTGAGAAATGAGAACAGCTTGATACAAGCTGGCAAGTTACCTCCAAGGCCTCCAATGCCTTATTGTGTAGAAATTCAGCCAGTGGTACTTGTTGTTTTACCACCTATAGTTGTTATTCCACCAGTCCGAGCACTTAACATACAAGTTGTAGCAGGGGAATATGCTGCTACAGCTCCTATTAGAGAGATAAAGGAGTAGACTATGGAGATGAAGGATATAAGTGAAAACATGATGATAACATTGCAAAGCTATGGTAATGAGATAATGAATTTGAAGAGGCAGCAAGGCCAATACAACAGACCTCAAACTTCTTATCAGCAAAATAGACAAACAAATCAAGGTTCTAGCTCAAATCAGCCAAGGCAAGATCAAGGGTAGCAAAGGAATTATGGTCAAAGAGTTGGTCAACTATATAACTATGCAACTCCTAGTACTTCTTAGGAGATTGTAGTTGTTCCTCAAAACAACTATGCTCAAGAGTTAGAATGGTGTAATACATGCAATGATGGGCATTGTTGGCTTAATTGTCCGCATGCACTTGAGGCTAGAAGGCAAGATGTTACCAGAGGTACATTGTGATCCACCATAGCAACAAGGTAATCCTAATGTTTCCTTGATTAATTTTAATAATGAAGAAGCTTTGTTGGCAGAAAATTTTAACCCAAATCAAGTATGGAGACCTATAGTAGTAGGAACAAGGTAAAAAGTGAAGGTTGGAGATAATTAACAGCCAAAGGATAAATTACAACAGCCTTCTGCTATAGTACAATAGAAAACAAAGTAGTATTCACCAGCTCAGAAAGAAGCAGAATAGTCTATTCAGACAGCAAGTGAGCCTGCTGTTTTAAAACAACACCAAAAGGTTAGTGCACGGAACTTCAATATTATTGATCATTTCAAGAAGACTGTTCCCTTGTCCATGTGGGATGTTCTGGCTCTTCCAAGCCAAAGGGACATGTTTTAGGAGGCTTTACAAGCACTCACATTATCTGATGAGGTTTTGTCTCAGCAAAGCCCTAAGGTTCTAGTAGTTGCAAATACAAGTACAGCCCAACAATTATCTAAAGTGGTGAAACCTCCACCATTTTATGTTATAGTTATTATAGGACAACACCTAGTTCATAATTGTATGATTGATTCTGGTGCTACTAGCTCGGTTATGCCAAAGAAGATTGTAGATCAGATAGGCCTTAAATATGAACCACTTGAAAAGGGGGGTAGTCCAGTTAGATGGGACAATAGTTAGAACTGTGGGAGTTATAAGAAATTTAGACTTGACATTACATGCATGTTCTAGTTTTTCAGTACCCATGGATGTTTATATCATTGATTTACCTCCTAATTTCTCCATTTTCCTATCAAGAGATTTCACTGCTAAAATAGGAGGATATTTATCTAAAGACTAGTCCCACATGCTTTTCCGCACTAGGTATGGCACTAAGCTTACTATACCCTCAGAACCAATTGCAAAGTTATGTGTTGAACAATATGTTGCTAGTACTAGAAATGAATCAACAATTGTGTTATTTGATCAAGAGGAAATACCTAAGGTTTTTGAGGCTCAAACATAAGTAAGTAAGTTTCCTGATATGTTGTTAGATGATTGGGCAACTGAAAATGAAAAATTGCAGAGGAACGGATTAAGGAGCCAAGTTTGGGTAACTATGTTATCCATGAGATTTTTAATTTTCTTCCAATGGTAATTAAAAGTGCAGATTCAGATCCAGAACAACAATCTAATTCTGTTTGGAGGCTATTTTTTGATGGATCACACAACAAAATAGGTGTAGGAGGAGGTTGTATGTTGGTTTCACCAGCAAATGAAAGGTATTATGCTTCTTTTAGATTCACTTTTGGTTGTACAAACAATGTTGCTGAATATGAATCCCTTGTAAATGGATTGAAGTGGGCCATTAACAGAGGTATTAGTTGTTTGCAAGTTTATGGTGATTCAGAGTTAATTGTGAATTAGGTTAGGAATGCACATGCAACAAAGAATGATTTGCTGAAAAATTATAAGCATGTTGTGTGGGATCTAATTGAAGGTTTTGAAGCTTTAAATTTTTAATCTGTACCTATAAATCAAATCAAGCATGCTGATAGACTTGCTGCAGTTGGTGCACAATACGATACTCTAACTGAAATCAACATTGATAAGGGGTTGAACCATGTAAAAGTAATTGTTAGACCTGATGTACCTAATAATGTTGACAGTTGGCAGGTTTTTGTCTCTGATCAACATATTATTAACTTTTTAAGAGAAGAGGCTGAGTTTGCACAACCAAACCAGCAAAGATTGCAAGAGCAATATGAAAATCATATCATCCAGTTAAGAACAAACAAGTTGCCCAAAGGTCTCGTGACCTTAGAATCGATGTTCGGTACTAATGATGAGATTAAAAAAGACAAATCCAACTTACAGATTAAGGAGGTACATTACAAAGAAATTTTTGTTGCAAAGGATAAAGTGCTGAAACTTGGAAAGGTATGTACACCTGAAGAACATCAAACCTTTGTCAACTTATGCAATGAATTTCATGATATAATTGCTTGGAGTTATTCAGACTTGAAGGGATTTGATCCTAGTATTTCCCAGAACACAATTGAATTAGAATCAGGAGCCAAGCTAGTTAGGCAGAAACAAAGTCCAATAAATCCAAAACTTGAGCCTCTCATGATTAAAGAGTTAAATAAGTTGATTGAGAGCAATATCATTTTTCCAATAAAGCATACTTCATGGGTATCCAATCTGGTTCCTGTTATGAAAAAGAATGGAGAAATCCATTTATGTGTTGATTTTTGTGACTTGAAAAGGGCTTCATTAAAGGATAGACATCCTCTACCTTCCATGGAACAAATATTGTAGGCTGTTTCAGGTTCAGAGTGGTTCTCATTGTTGGATGGTTTCTCTGGTTACAACCATATTCTGGTAAAGGAGGAGGATAGGTTCATACAACATTTACAACCAAATGGGGAACTATGGACTATCAAAAGATTCCATTTGGTCTATCTAATGTAGGTGCAACCTTTCAGAAGGCTATGGACAAGGCCTTCATAAATCTGATGTATAGGTTCATACTTGTTTATTTGGATGATATAACTGTATTCTCAAAAAATACATCAGAACATTTTCAGCATTTAAGGATTATCTTTGAAAGATGCAGAGAATATGGTATCTCTTTAAATCCCAAGAAAAGTATATTTGTTGTCCATGAAGGCAAATTGATGGGATTTATTGTATCAAAGGAAGGTGTCACCATTGAACCCAAAAGAGTGAGTGCAATCCTTGCCTTACCACTTCATCTTCATAAAAAGGGCCTTCAAAGTTTTTTAGGAAGGATAAACTTTGTTAGGGGATTCATTCCAAATATTGTTGGATTACTAATGCCATTAACAACCATGCTCAAGAAAAACATTGCTTTTAAATGGACCAAAGAAGGCAAGCTCAGTTTTGAACTAATTAGAAAAGCATTAGCTACTGCCCCTACCTTGTTAAATCCTAACTTTTAAAAGGATTTCATTTTGTATGCATATGGGAATGTTGATAATATTGCTGCCATGTTAGTTTAGAAAAATGACATAGGTTGTGAGCAGCCAATATCTTTTTTCAGTCAAGGACTAAAAGACTATGAACTACATTATTCATTTGTTGAAAAGCACGTGCTTATTGTGGTTAGAAGTTTGAAAAAATTCAAACATATGCTTTCTAACAATAAGATAAATTTAATGGTTTCACATCCTTCTATCAAGGACTTTTTACTGAATAAAGATTTCAATACCAAGAGAGCTGGCTGGATTACCAAGGCAATGGAGTATGACATTGAAATCAAAGTTACCAAGTTGGTAAGAGGTAAGGGTTTATGTGAACAACTTGCTGGAAATGGAGATAACACTCCAAAAGAGGTTCCTGAAGTAATTCTGGCTTTAGAAGACAATGAGCGAATTGTTGTCCCGGATTTGCAAAATGATTGGGTAAATGAGATGGTTGATTTCTTGCAAATAGGACAATGTCTTGAAGGTTTGGATAGATCAAAAAGAAGTTATTTTAGATTGCAATCTATACCTTATTGTTTATTGAATAATGTGCTGTATAGAAGGGATTATAATGGTGTATTGCTGAGATGCATCAATGGAGATCAAATTGACAAGGTCTTAGAAGAATTCCATGATGAACCAGCAGGTGGCCATTTTGCAGCAAGGACTACAACATTGAAGATAATGAAGGATGGCTATTTTTGGCCAAACCTATACAAATATGCCTTTATCTGGGTAAGAAGGTGTTTGAAATGTGTTGTTTTCTCAAACAAGCAGAGGTTAGCAGCTTTACCTCTTAATCCAATTCAAGTTAAGAAACCTTTTGTCAAATGGGGTTTAGATTTTATTGGTCACATAAACCCATCATCAAGTTCAAGGCATAAATATATATTGATAGAAAAAAATTATTTTACTAAGTGGACTGAAGCTATTGCATTGAAGGATGCAAATGAAACTTCAGTTCTGAATTTCTATTAAGATCTGATTGAAAGGTTTGGAGCACCTGAGACTATTGTTTCTGATAATGCTTTGGCCTTTTTAGGCACCAGAATTACTGATTGGGCAGTAAAGAACAATGTTTATCTTAGTACCTCATCCAATTATTAACCATAGGATAATGGACAAGTTGAATCAACAAATAAAAATCTGATTTGCATCATCAAGAGGACTATTGAAGACAACCAGTGAGTTTGGAGTAGCAAGTTGAAGCAAGCCTTGTGGGATAATAGAATTACTCCAAAATGATCAACAGGTAACTCACCTTATCAGATGGTTTATGGAAGAGAGGCAAGATTGCCAATTTCAGTAGAACTACCAAGTTTGAGCCTTATTAAGGAATTGGATCTACTGGACCAGCAACCCATGGAGGTAAGGTTGGCTGAATTAATAGAGTTAGAAGAGATTAGGAAAGAATATTTTTAGAGGTTGGAAGAACATCATGTTCAAATGAAGAGGACATTTGATAGAAAATTTGTTGCAAGAGTCTTTCAAGAAGGTGATTTGGTTATGAAATGGGATGAGATGAAGAGCAGACCTGGTAAGCATTTGAGATTTGATGCCATTTGTGATTACAAGATGCAAGGCCCATAACTCTTTTCAGCTCTCAAACATGGAGGTAGAAGAACTGCCAATCCTAGTGAATGGGATCCACCTCAAGCATTGCTTTTGATGTTAGTTGGTTTGAATAAGTGCTTGGCACGTAGTTAGTTTTCTTTGGTTAGTAGCAATTAGTACTTCTATTCCCACTGGGACCACATCATGAAGATACACACCATGAATAATCAAGAACCCATTGGGGTTCCTAGTTATAAATAATGAATACCTCAATAATGTAATCATGGTGGAAAGAGAAGTTGTTTTTCAGATAGTTTTCTTTGTAGTTTCAAAGGCAGAATGAACAAAAATAGCATGATCAATCACATGATATGTACATGAACACCATACCCATCATATAAGACATGGATAATTTATGTTGTCCCATATCATATGCATCATGCCCACATCTATATCATGTAATCAATGATTACTGTTCAGGCTCATTCTGCCTTCAGGTTTAGTTGGTTTCTATTTTTGGATAGCATCATCATTAACTAAATTATGTCCATCATATGGTGCATGGATACATTCTGCTACATCACATCATAAACATAAGTTTAGACATGCAATATTGAAATATAGGGTGTTGTTCATTGGTAGTTTGCTTTCTCTAAGTGTTGATCAGCACAAGTTTTGGCTCTAGTTTTAGTTTTTAGTTTACAGTTGGTTGTCAGTTTTGAGAAGTTTAGTTGTTCCTGAAATTTGAAGACTCTAGCCCAATGGATAAGAAAAAGGCAACTGGTCTATTTTTATTTAGCAGGAAAACACTACTAAGAGGTCGCTAGAAAATGTTATCATTTTAGTTGCACCCTAAATTGATAAATGGATTGTTATCTTACATTGTTATGGATTTGATAAGTTGTTGTCCTAAGTACAAAATTTTGTTTAAATTCAGAAGAGAAAGTACACATGCAATCTAGAAACTACAAACAGAAGAAAGGACTTTCATAAAGGTACATCCTTTCAAACTTTGTTCAGATATTGAAGACAAATATATTATTATTGCATTCATGATTAGCACTTATGTTGTTCTCTAAGTATTGAGCTAATTTTAAACTTTCAAATTCAGAGAATTGATAATTATATTGAACATTTTAAATGAATGCAATCAGCAAGTATTCCTTTACAGGTTACATCTTTCAGTGAAGAAAACTGAGAAAATATACAATGCTAAAAGTAATAAAGGAGTATTAGAGAAATCAGGGATCTAAGAATTGCCTTGGAGAGGTCTTTAAGTATGTTGATAATCTGTCATTTATATCTTCATGTCTTTTTCTTTGTCTTCATCTTAAAATCTCCTTGTAGTTGTTATCCTGCAGAGAAAGAGTAGTTAGATCCAAGTTGGATCTAAACAATACCTAAATCCCTAGAAACAACATGCTGCAATCACACTTTCATAACTACATATCAACTATGTGAACATCAATGCAATAACAAGGTATACATCAGCAATAACTAAATAAAGTATCAAAGGGACATTGTCTTATGAAACCTTTTACTACATGTAATTTTTATCCTGCATTAGAAAGAGATTATTAACAAAGAAGCAGAGCAATCCCTATGTGAGGTCAATAAGTTCAATCAGCAAACCCACATTCATACATAAATGTTATCCCACATAACATTTAAATACAAACATGAATTCACTGATTGAATCCATCAATCTAACATAGGGACTCAGAACTGATTGTATGCAAGTGAGAGGTCCACAAATTCTAAAGTATGTTATGCAGAAGGGAAAAGAGGAAAAAATAGAGTGATAAAAATGTTGTTATAAAAGATACATGTGAAATGAACTGATGCAGAATGTCCCTAGATGAAAGATGTGGTAGAAAACAAATAAGTAGATTTGCAAGAAAAATAAGGTAACATAGTACCCTTTAAATATACAAAGCATGCATGAAATACCATATAAATGTTGTTTTGAAGCAAGGCACTGAGATAATTTAGGGGAAAATAGAGGACACTAATACTGTTACAGATTAAAAGTGCATATGTGAAAGATCTAACTGTATTATTATCAGAGATAGAAAATCATACACACATAGTTCAATTATCAATTGATACCACATAAGCACTTTAGCTCTTTACTATTCTAAGTATTATCATTCTTAATAAAGGCTATGAAAAGAAAGTAGTGATATTCACTATATAATAGTACGTATACATAGGATGAAATATTAGCATTGTTGTTATAAGAGATGTGTGTGCTAGAAAGAAATACAGTGCAAAGAGATTCACAAGAAAAGGAAGACAGAAAAAAGAAACCATTCTTTTTTATACTAATACTGTTCGCTTCATGTGCAGATTGAAGACTAACTAGAATACACAATCATTATAGTGTATGCAGGAAATTTTTATGTTTGAAATGAGCCTTATGTCATAAATTTCACCCATGGGAGTCACGAGCCCGTGCTTGAACCCCATGGGTGATAGTTCAATAGGCTAAAATATTGCTAAAAATTAGGTACAAGAACATGGAAATCTATTTATGGGAGTCATGAGCCCGTGCTCAAACCCCATAAATAGATTTCATTTTTGTTGAAAGTAAAAATATGTCTCATGAGTTTTGTTAGATCTGGATTATTGATCTATAACAGAGTTATCAAAAAAGATGTAATCATGCATTCATTGTCAAAAAACTTTAAATGATGCACTTGAGGCTTGCAGCTAGGTATACAAGGCCAAGTTATAACAACCATACATAATGATCAAATCAAGAAGAAAAGGGATACATCAAGTTGACTGAAGCTCATTTTTAACATAATAAATGACTACATAAATCTAAAATTTATGGCAGTGACAAACAGTGAAGTGAATAAAAGCTCCAAAGATCTAAAATAGAAAAGCTGAATTAAAGACTAGAATGCATAGATTTTAGAAACAGATTTGCATATAAACTTAACAGAATATCAGTATGTTAAAAATTGAATCTATGCAAATCCATGCAAGGTTAATATACTAGAAGCATAGTGCCAAGTTCTATGAAGGATACAACTCAATCATAAAGTGTCATGATATGTACATCAGCAAGCATAGTGAAATGAAATGAAGTCAAATAGAAGCCAAGTATGAACAACAATGAGGAATGAACATTAGTGGAAGCCAAGAAGAGGAACCCAAGTTCATTTATTTTCAAAAAAACATGCATATATTTTAAAATATCTATAGATTCTTTAAACATTTACAAACTTGAACGACTATAGTTATGCATAAAAACCATGTGGGTACCTTAAGAAATGCTATTATCATAATGTTTTTCCATTAAAACTGTTGGTTTTATTTACATATTTACAAGAATCAAGTGTACATCTATAGACAGGATACAAATTTATGTTCAAAATAGAATGATCAGATTTAATACAGTACAAATGGGAGAAAAGTTTTGAATAACTTATCTTCATGTTTCTCCATATTTTATGCCATAAAATCTGTGCTCAACATCAAGTGATGCAGCTGTATGATTGAAGAAGGCCCACATCAAAAGTGGTATGACTAATATAAAATTCATTCTTAAAATGAGATAGTGAACTCAAGAAGATCGAAGTCTTACCAGTTGAAAATTGAGCTAAAGCCAGGTATGAGTTCACATTTCAAAACCCACAAGCTTGAGCTCAAAATCATGTGGGTCAAGCTCAATGGTTCTAGAAATAATGCATCAGTCATGGCTTTGTATATCCAATGTTAACAGAGAGCTCAAGATGTCAAGCTGCGGATGTTAATGAAGGAAGCCGAGTTATGGGTTTGATAAGACTCTAAGCTCAAGCTTGAGATCACGACCCATAAGATGTATCTATTAAATTTGTAGGCCCAAAGGAGAACCAAACTTAAAATTAGGAATGATACAAACAAGGGATAGCATCATTCATTCGACAAACAAGGTGAAGACAACCACTTACCAGTTGTGGCATCAAGCAAAGTCAAACTCAAAAATCATAGGCCATTTGCGCAAGTTATGGCTTCATGCATATTTAAAGGTATTAGGAAGATACAGTCAAATAATGACTTGTAATGAAAGGGAGCTCGAACCATAGTTACATTTTTTACTTCAAGTTCAAGCCTTAACTCATAGCCGAGAGCTGTGTATTCATAATTGGGAGCTGCTCATTCACAGTCAAAGATAAAAAGGGGAAGGAAAAAAAAGACTATCAGTCATAAAATATATAGTAATCTACCTGTTAAGAGGCCGAGATTCATGCATAGACAACCCAATGTTCAAAAGAGTTGACTCTAGAAAGCGAAAGAGAACCCGAGTTTGAGTCTTTGCAGATAACACATACAAGACACCATATATTATGGTGTTTTAACTTCAAGTTTCAAGAGATATTGTTATAGACCAAACACTAGTTCTTACAAAGATGCATATATGGCATGCAAAACAACCAGAAGTAGAGTCCCAAGTTTTATCTAAAAGATGCAGAGATACTCAAATTCACAATAAGAGAAGTCCAATTTCAACCAGCATGGCGGCGCCCAAATAGTAACAAAACCCTAAACTCTTCACCTCTCAACACACAAAATGCAGAATGCAATACAATGCAAATGAGGCCTATGCCAGAATCAATGAAATTTTGGAATCCACAAGGTGGAGTTAAGTCCTTGACAATCATAGTGCACAGCAGTCTAACTCAAATTGCCATGATAGTTCTTTCAAAAGATGCCTTAAAGAAATAATGAGATATTTGTTTTGGGTCATGTCGACCATGGTAGAAAGGTATCGATTTGGGATAAGTCTAGTTGTAGGTCTTGTATGTTAGGGTTTTTGCAAATAAGGATTGGGTCTCTAACCATGTGTTATAGTTTTGAGTTAGAGTTTCATGTTTTAAGTATATTCTTAGGGGTATATTTAAAAGATACCAAGTAATGTTTGTAATATGTGTGATATTGTTAAAAGATAAATTAAATATATCAACACTAGGGATACAAGCATAGTTAAAGGCTAGATTTTAGGCATGATTTATGCCTCTGATTTAGGGTTTTGGAGAGATCATAAAGGGCTTCTTAAAAGCTATATTATAGGCATTATTTGGGCCTAAATTTTAGGAGAGCTATCTATTTAGAGGCATCTTTTAGGAGGAGTTCTCATTTTTGAATTAGTCTTGGAGGATATATATTTGAGTTTATTATTCATTGTAAGGGGTGCAGAATTTAGGGATTAGGAGGTATTAGTGAACACATTTGTTCCTTTGCCCATTTTCTTGATTTTTGTAACCATTATGCAGATTTGAGAGATAATAAAGCTGGCCTGACTATTCATTCATACTTTTTGAGTCTTGCATCTATGCTTTTTCAATTTTTTCTGCATTTAAGTGTTTACCCCTTTTTAAGCACAAATTAGTGAATTACTACAAATTCCTATTCTAGGTTTAAGAGTATTAACCTTTTGCATAAAGTTATCCATTTGTTGGTTAAATTCCTATTATTAGTTGTATCAAACCCTAATTAGGTATTGTAAACCATCCTAGGTGTTGAGAAGTGAAATCATTTACAGAACTTAGTAATGTGTGTTTGGTAAGTACAATCTTGCAAATTCTAATAAATCTACATTCATCTTTGGTGTATCACCTTTACTAATTAGTTTTTCTTCATTTCCAAGTTCTCCTTCTCCCTTTTCCCAAAACCATAAAGATTCAACATTAGGTGCTATCCCAAATTCAATAGGAACTGGCCTAGAATCTGGAGATTCGTTCTCTCACCCACCAAGGAGAATGTTTCCATGTTTCAATAGGATGGCTAGATTCTATATCTAGCTATAGGTGCAATCATTATTGACAGCAATGCCCAAGACTAGATTTTGAGAAAAGCTATTTTTTTGAAGGTCCCGGTCCAATTAGAGAACAAATCTTGCACAGAGGGAGGGAAATGCCATTGGATGCCAAATAGAAACATGAGATAATGCCAAATAGAGCTAACAAAGGGGCAGTGGATGATGAGATGGTCCATAGAATTTGCATGGTAGAGACAAAGAACACACCTATTAGGGATGGGGATGCCCCATTTAACAAGGTTATCAATAGTAAGAATTCAGTTTTGGAGTAAAAGCCAGAAAAAAAACATTCATTTTCAGAATGAGGCCAGGTAACCCAGCTTTCACCCAACAAGGGGAGGATCCCTGAGTAAATTGGGCAGAGTAAGCAGAGGCCACGGTGAAAAATCCTTGTGGGGAATCTTCCCAAATCAAATTATCTTGATTCTAGGAGAGAGAGAGATAGCATTGAGGGCCATAGTTAATGGAATTAAATCTGGGGAAATAGAAGTTCCCCACTCTGTAGTTGCTGACCCTATCCCCAAAAAGAAAGATGCAATCCTCCTTCCATTGATTGAAAATGTCAATGTTTTTCAGGGGCTTAGTCATGAGCCAATTGTCATTCCAGAAGCTTATGTTGTGACCGTTTCCAATTTTCCATTTCACTTTTGACTTAGCCAACTCTTTAGTGTTTAGAAGACCATTCCATATATATGAACCTTGCGGGATTTCCTTGTTCTCAAAGAAAGCATTCAAAGAAGCATTGGGCAGGTATTTTTCCTCATAGAAGTCACGTAATTCCCCTTTCCCATGAAAAATCCTCCATATTTGTTTGGCTTGAAGTACCTTGTTAAAAGGCCTTAACCTTCTGATTCCCAAACCTCCTTCCCTTTTGGGGAGGCAAAATTTTTCCCATGCAATCAGGGGGATGTGTTTATTCTCTTCCCCTCTTGTCCATAGAAATCTTCTTTGAATTTTCTCCAGGTCTTCCACCACTTTAGTCGGGATAGAAAATAGGCTAAGGTCATAGGTAGGGAGGTTTTGGAGAGTGGACTTAACCAGAAGAATATTACCAGCTTGGCTGAGAGTAATGCCTTTCCACCTAGCCATTTTTCTATTAAATCTATCAATAAGTTTGTTCCAGAACTCTTTCAAGGATTTAGCTCCAAGAGGGAGACCCAGGTAAGTGGAAGGAATGGAGCCTATACCATAGCCAATAATTTATGCCATTCTCCTTTTTTTTGCTTCAAGAGTATTGATAAAGAATAATGAGCTCTTGTTACAATTGATTGATTGACCGGTGGCCTTAATGTAAGAGTCCACGATAATTCTAACCACTCTAGCCGCCTTCATCGAAGCTTCCCCACTAAGGATGGTGTCATCAACAAATTTTTGATGAGAGAAAATTGAATGACCAGAAGATGGTTTGATTCCTTTCAACTCACCAGTGAACTTTTGTGTTGTTATCGACCTGCCCAGGCACTCTACTAGATTAATGAAGAGAATAGGGGACAGGGGGTCCCCTTGTCTCAAGCCTCTGGAGACCTTGAAGAAAGCCGAGGGAGAGCCATTGACCAAGACCAAAAAGGAGGGCAAAGAGATAAGATAAGAGATGATGAGGCAGAATTTACCATTGAACCCATAAGTTGTCAGCACTTTTAGCAAAAGCGACCAATCCACCCTGTCATAGGCTTTAGATATGTCAATCTTGAGGAGGAAACATTCCCTATTCCCTACTTCAAGAGAGTGTATCACCTCATGCACTACCATAATTGAATCCAAGATTTTCTGGCTTGGAACAAATCCTGACTGTTGGGGAGCAATGATGGAAGGTAGCACATTGAGAATTTTGATATTAATGACTTTTGAAATGGTCTTATAGAATGAGTTGCAAAGGCTGATGGGTCTAAAAAGATCCATGGATTCTGCCCTTGGAACCTTTAGGATGAGCACTAAGAAGGTAGCATTAAGTTCTTTAAGAAGATTCTTGGACCCAAAGAATTCCTACACTACTTTAACCAAATCAAATTTGACCACTTCCCAGAAAATGTGAAAGAAAAACATGGGGAAACCATTAGGACCCAGGGCCTTGTCACCAGGGAGGGATTCAAGGGCTTTTTTAACTTCAGCCCTGTTGGGGATAGCACGCAGAGATTTATTTTGGCACTCCATAATGATAGAAGGAATGTTGTTCACAAGATTCACCTGGTCCTACTCAGACAAGTGACGATCTTTAGACAGAAGGGATTTAAAGAAGTCCATGACAGTCGAAGAGATGTCTTTATCTTCTTGCATTATTTGGTCTCCTCTTCTAATACTGGTGATTTTTTTGGCATCCCTATGTCTCATGGTTGAGAGGTGGAAGAAATGAGTATTTTGGTCCCCCTCCTTCAGCCATATGGATCTGGACCTTTTATTCTAGTATATTTCCTCCCTGCCAATCACATTGTGGTACTCTGAGAGCTTTTGTTTTTCAAGAATGAGATTAGACTCATCATACCCGTCTCTCTAGATTTCATCTTGAATGAGGCCAAGGTCAGAGATGGCCTTTTCTTTGCAAGAAAAGATGTCCCCAAACTCCTTCTTGTTCCAGATCTTTATATTAATCTTGACATTTCTAATTTTTTTGGCAAATTTGAACATTGTTGAACCTTTGATCTTGATATTCCACCATTCCTGAATTTTTATGTTTATGTTAGGAAGTGAGGTCCACATTCTTTCAAATCTAAAGGGGGAGTGCATTTTTTTGATAAAAGGGTCAAGGACTAGGGAAATGGGGGAGTGATCTGAGCCAATTCACACTAGAGTGGAAAGTTTACTGTCGTGGGATTTCAACCAATCAGTTGTAATCAAGGCTCTGTCCAGCCAAACTTGGATACAAGCACTCTCGGTTCTCCTATTGCTCCAAGTAAAATTAGCCCCCTGAAGATCCACATCTAGCAAAGCTAGATCATTGATAAAGTCCATGAGATCCTGCCTACTATCATCATTAGGATTTATCCCTCCCTGTTTCTCCCCAACTTTGAGAGGGGTATTGAAGTCCCCCATGATTATACATTTAGATAAATCTAACATAGAAATTATGCCTCTAAGTTTATCCCAATAAATTCTACGCCCCCTTTTATATTTTGGATCATAGATATTGATAACATACTAGCTATCATTAGTTTTTGAATTTGTAAGATTAAGAATCAGAATGTTACCTTCTCCGTAAACAATGTCAACATTCCATAGGGATGAGTTCCACAGAGTCATCAGCCCTCTAGAGGTGCCATTCGAGCTAATGGCAATCCTATCCATCGACTTGCTAAATTTAATACCTTCCATTTTTTCCTTATTCATCTTCATTTCTTGGATTAACATAACATTAAGTCTATGATCTCTGATCATATTTCTTATTACATCCTGCTTATGCAGCCCATTGAGACCATGATTGTTCCAAGAGATAAGATTCATTTATAACTTGGAGTGCAGGTTGCTTGGATGGTCTGTTGATTTCCATCCGCTATATTCTTTCCGACTTCTTCTTGCCGGATTTGGAACAAAGATTTTCTCCCTGGCATTTTCTTTATTCCTCCTAGATCTCCTTTGTTCTTGCTTCTAGTTGTTTCTGGAGAAACCGGAGCTGGATCTCTACTTCTTTTTTTGTTCTTTACCTTAGTCCATTCACTCTCCTTCACTTCTTTTTGTTTAGCAAATAGTTCTTCCATTCTAGTGAAACTCCCTAGGGTATCCGAGTTTAGGAAATCCTCCAGATCCATTTCTTGACCCTCAGGTTTTAGGGTTTCATGCGTTAAATTGGTCATCAGGAGTTCATTCCTTGGTAAGAAAACACCAATCTCCCAAGATGTTTCTGGGGATTGAGGGGCAAGTGAAGAGGGAGAAAGAGGAAACTCAGTTTCAAAACACAAGTCTTCGAAGGTTTTAAGGATAATACCCTCCGAGACAGGGGCAACATTCACAAATGGCATCAAGTCCAAAATGTTTGACACCATCTCTGGGTGCTCTATTGGAGCCTTAGTTTGAATACTGGTTGATTCATCCCCTTCCACGTGTTTGCAAGGTTGATCTAATGATGGTTCCTTTTTCCTCCAGACCTGTGAAACAATATGGGGGATCTCAGAGATAGTGGCATCAGTGGTAAAATCTTGAGATTTTCCCTTTGGATTTTGGGCTTTCTTAGCTTTCTCCTTAGCCTTAATTGGGAATTTACTTTCCATATGCCCTGCCTTCTTGCACTGGAAGCATGCAAAGGGCACACTTTCATATTCCAGTTTCTATAATTTTTTTCCTAACTTTGAAAGGATTTCTATGACCTTTGGCCATTCATAATGTAAGGGAGACTTCTTACAAAGGGAAAACTATGGAGAAATGTCCAAAGAGACTTTTGGTGTTACACTATGTACAAAAGGGTTTCTAATCTTGTATATTTTCAAAAATATAATGAAGAATGCATTTATTCATATGTCTCAAATGTATTCATGAGTTGTTATTATTAATTTTTTGTATATTAAGTGGGTAATCTCTAAATATGTATTGGTGTGTTTCAATGGCTTTTGTAATTTATGTGATTATGTGAAGAAAAAAACTCATTTTTTGGTGTACCATCCTAAAACTTAGCACCCATTATATTGGTGGCTCCTATTAGGACCTATAGCTTCTCTTTTGTGATTTCAAGGTCTTTTTGCCCATTTTGCTTGCTCTAGACAACCTGTAATTCAAACTGGGCCCTTTTCTTGTCATTTAGATGTCCGTAGCCAAATTGGGATAGAATCCAAGGGTGCACAACATTTCAAATGTTTTGTCCCTAAGTTCACAACATTCTCGGCATTTTGCACCCTGGGATTTTGTCCCAAATTGGACCTCGAGCCCAATATTGAGATTTTTCATTTAATTATTTTTCGGTGGTTAATTTGGCTTAATTTTAGATCCTAAAATGAGGAGAAAAGTATATAAACCCTATATCTCTCCTCATTTTACATATCACAAGTACTCTCAAGCTATCAAGTGCAAGCAATCATTTTTATATTTTCAAGAGCATTCAAGCAAGTTAGGCGATTTAAAGATCTCAAGCCAACACATTCTTCTTCTTCTTCCATCTCATCAAGGAAATCTTCTTCAATTCGGAGAAATATCTTCTCTCTCATTGTGGTGTTTTAGTGGAGCTCTTAAAAAATCAAAGAAGATCTCTCTTTCTCCATCATTCATTTCTCTCTCCTTACAAAGGTGATCAAGAAATTCATGAAAATCAAGTTCTAGGATTCATTTCATTAGATCCATGCATATGTGAAGGCATCCTTGATCTTATATCTATTTCACATGGTTAACAACTACAAATCAAGCATCTATAAAAAGTAATCTTCATGGATTTGAGTGATACATACATCCATCCATGAGGATAAGCACATTAAGATGGTTCTAAGCCTTTGTGTTTACTGTATGCTTTACATTTCATATTTCAAGGTTGATTCCTAAATAGGGTTTTGACCATGTAAATCCCCTTTATATACAACCTTTCCCCCATTTTTGTGTGTGGGAATAGGCCAAGAAGTTGTAGCTGAAGATTTGATCTCTACATACCCTGACACAGGTCCCCACAGAATCTAGAACACATTCACCAGGAATAGAACATTTCAAATGTTCTACACCCAGGTATAGAATGTTTCAAGTGTTTTGCACCCTCCAAAATCAATTGAAATTTATAGGATAGGAAACAGACAGGACACAAAAACCCATATTTTGAAGTATAGTTGATTCTGAGGCTCTAATAGTTAGAAAAATAGAAAAGATCATAACCTTCCTCATTTCTCCAAGGTACACTTGTCATTATTGCATTTTCCATTTTCAATTACATATCATTCTACTTTACTATCAAAAACCATCCTCAAGGAAGGATTGATTATCCTGGTTAGAGCTTGAATCTTTATTTGAGCCTATTGGGGCATCATCCTTTATAATGTACACTTTTAAATGGTGAAGTGATCTACCATAGTGCATTGTTTCCCATTTTCTATTGTACATATTGCTGAACCAGACTTCTAACATTTCTATTTTGATTTTGGTGGTTAGATCTATGTTGTATTCTTTACACATGTCATATCTTTGATACTAGATCTCATTTGTATGCATTGACATTGGCTCACTATTACGCATTACATGTCTCTTCCTCGTTCTTATAATAAAAAAGCTAAATATTTCATTTCATGCTTTTTATGTATCTTAATTTCATTTGCATCCATTTCTTTCAATGTTGCAAAAATGTTTTATGGCTTTTTCCTACAATGATTTTGTCAATTTTGAAATAAAACAACATGCTTTTATCAACTTGCATTCACATCATGGTAGTGTTAAAAAGAACCAATTCAATGTATGTGATGTTTTTTTGGCTTCTTCAATATCACCATCTCCCAACTATTATCTTTATCATAAGGACACATTAGTGCATGAAGATGGTCTTTACCTTTCTCTCAATGGTCTCTCTCTCTTGGGAGAAATATTAGAGATTGATATTAACTCTTATCTTAATATGTACTTTCCCGTTGAGAATACTTTGGTGAAAGATGATGATTCTTCTCATTATACCTCATCTTATTTTTATTTCAATAAACCCCTTTTAGGGATGAAGTTTTTGTGAATCCCCATCCTAGTGTTTGCTTGATTCATAAGGATGATCATATTCCTCATGATTTCCCTATTTGGGGTGAAACATTGGATGATGATGTTGAATATTCCCTCCCAATTGAAAGAACTTGCATAAAAGAAGATGAAATTTTGATAACAAAGACTAATCTTCCTCCTAAGGATGAAGCATTAATGAATTATGTTTGTCCCTCTACCAAAGTTAGTTTTTACCATAAAGATACTTTGGGAGAAGAGGATCTCATCTTCAATGCTCTCCCTCTCTCAATTAAATAACCTACTCATGTCAATAACTTCCATATTTTAATGCATGAATGTAACTAATAACAAAACTCGAATTGCATTTTCTCAAGATGAGTTTCCTTCAAAACAAATTCAAGATCACCATGATTCTCTTATGTTTGATGTCCTTATCAATGGTAATCTTATTTCAAGAACTCTAATACATAATGGATCTCATCTTAATATTTTTAGCATTGATTTGTTGCATAAAATTAACATGGATAAGTCATTTATTCAACCTGATTCTATTTCTATTTGTGGCTTTGACAATATTGCTAAGGAATCTTTAGGTATTATCACCTTACATGTTAAAGTAGGTCCTATCATTTTACCTACTCCTATTCATGTAATTGATGACATGTAACTGATTGAATGTTTGAAGATATTAATTTGATGATCATGCAAGGCATTAAATCAGTTAATGTATTGTATTGTCATTGATGTCAACTTGATATAATCTATATGGTCATTGTAATACTGCCAAAGACTTCAAGCAACCGATGAATCAAGGCTATGCTATCAGTAATGCATACAAGTCAAGTATTCACTAAGTGACTGCATACACCAATGGAGTGCACATCGATGGTCAAATTAAAAGAGAAGAATCACAGTGTTACCTGATGAGCTAATGCACAACATTACCGACGAGCAGAGTTACAGTGTTGCCCGATGAGAAAAACACAGAGTAACCCAATGGAAAGAATTTTAGTGTTGCCCAACAAAGAAGACAAGGATGGAGATCCTGATGACAACTAGATTCACACTGACAGAACAATAATTTATCACAAATGACTAGCTTAAGTGTTGACCGACAGAACAGAGAGTTCATAAAATGACAAAATGCTTAGTTGTCAAAAAGATAAAGATAGAATTAACGGATACTTATCATTGTTTTAATCATCCAGATAAAGCCAAAGATAAGTAAGTGATTTAAATCTGATTTGTCCAGTTGGCATGAATATCTCTTTGATATAAATCATGAGTTTGCTTTAAATCTATTGGCGAGAATTGTGGAACACGCCAAGAATCAAGAAAGCCAAGAAAAGGGGAAATCATGTCTATATAGAGACAAGCCCAATTGATTATGAATTATGGAGTGAACAAGAGAAGAGGAAATATGATAAATAAAATCTAAAGGAGAAGAAAGTCTTCATTCAGTCCTGATCAACAAGCTAAGGAAAGAGCTAGATTCTACAGACATCGACGAATAGTGAGACAAGCATCTTAGAGAAGAACAGTGTGGAGCAAAGGTATAAGTGATTACATTGATCAGAGAGGTAATGGACTTACAATAGATCTAAAAATCTATAATTGAGTTGTATGTATGAACAGATCATTAGTGTTTCAGTTTAACCATTGAAGCATAAAGCCTCTTAACCAAGTAGGACTTAAAAGTCTTTTATAATTGAGACACATCCCAAGGAGTATCAAAAATTTTGATCACAAAAGTATCATTGGATATGCCCAATACCTATTGATAGGCCAAGAGAGTTTGATCAAGGATGGTAGCATTAGATGCCAAATACTAGTTGACAAACTATTTCTAAATACTCTAACGAGGTCACACCCAACAGTGTGTTTGTAACCTTTAACAGGGTTGGATCCTAACATAGCTCACTTCAGAAGAGTGAAAATTTGGGTTACCGGTCCCAATGGTTTTTCCCTTAATAGGGTTTCCATGTTAAAGTCCTTGTGTTATGTGTTTATGGTTTATTACTTTACTATATTACATTTCACATATGCATTTCTAGATTGATCGGTATACTCTGCATATTTACTATGTTTCGGTAAATAGTTAACTGCTTATCGATAATCATACAGAAGAGAGATTAACAAAGAAATCTGACAAGTAGAAAATTGATTAAAGTATTTCAAGGCATACATCTTGTAGGATAGAAGATAACTTGAGACATAATTAGTGGTTATAATTTTTAAGGGTTGATTTAAGGATTAATTTTTTAGGCCACTGACTCACCCCCCCCCCTCTAACTTATTACTAACAGTAATGTCTGGTGCTCTTAATTACAATCTTCTCTTAGGGTGACCGTAGCTACATGCTATGCACACTTTCCATTCAACTCTCCATCGTAAAGTGAAGTTCATATATAATAATACCATGTATACACTTATGGCTAGTGACAAATTGCAAATTTCTTAAGAACCGAACATGATTCTCAATTTATTCCTACACCATTCCAACAAGATTTATCTTTTGCCCCTAAAATTTCCCTTTTAGGAGATTATTAGGGGTCAATAGACTTTACGCCATATTTTATAGGAGAGTACAAGACTCCTAGATTCAAAGGGCCTAGTGTGTTATTGGTTCAATCTTATTCTTCTAAGATTTCTTCTAATAATATCCAATATGGTGTGCAACAAATCTTTATGACTCATACTTCTTCTATACCTACCTTTAATCAAGCCATCATTTTACCTGACCTTCTTCCTACTAAGTTGATTACTCAGACTAAATGAAATAATAATCATAACCCACAACTTATGAGTCCTCCTTTATGCATGTACCATCAATATCATTATCACTCTACTAACGAATGTCAAGCTTTGCATTACAAAATCCAAAAACTTGTTGATTTTGACATAATTCATATAAAACCTAACAATGAGTTGTTTTTAAAACATGATTAATTTGAAGAAAATTTAAGATCCTATTATGTTTCTCCACATTATGTGACATTTTGAGTCTCTCTATTAGGGGCTCCTTGTGACTCATGATGATGCAATTTCAAGTGCAATCATAGTCCTTCTCATCTTTGTCTCCACACTTGGGGGGCAAGGGTAGTATCTCAATCTCTCTAAGGATCCACTTTCCCTTTGTTAAGTGGTATTTATTTATCATGTGATATCTTTTATTACATAAGATTGTTGGCTTTTCTTAGGGATTCCTCTTACATAAGAGGTGTGTATCCTTGACAATCACTTCTTCCTTGTTTACAATTGTGCATCCACATAAATAGATTCCTTATCTTAGGGGATGAAATTGAATCCTTCTTCATCAAGAATACATTTACCTAGCAATAGGAAGGTGTGAATTCTTGTTTATTTTTCCCTCTCTTTGTCAATGTTGTTATCTCTATTCAAGATATCTTCATCATTCTTTCAGCATCCTTCAAGAGAATCCTTTTCCACTTGTTGCAATATATCTCTTCACATTTATCCCTCCCTTGACCTCATATGAGATATGACCTCTTTGGATTGGACTGGATGTTTCTTAGATGGTATTTTATTAGTGCTAAAGGATTTTATCTTTATTCTTATTCTTCCTGCAGATGTCAATATAGTCATTTATTATCATCTTAAGGGGGGCATACATGGCCTCCTTATTGAAAATATGGTGTTTACTTTAAGAGTTTTAGGTAGAGTACACTAGCATAATACAACTTACTATGGCTAGATCACTCTCCTTGGTAAATTTTTATGGGATTCCTTGGATACAATTCCTTCCTTGGCTATCCTTAGGATGTGGTCGACTAGTATAATACAATTTTCTAGACCATCTGACCTCTCCTTTTCACACACACACATTTATTCCTATGCTATCTTTAGTGGATCCTTAGAATGTCATCTCTTTTAACTTGGTCCTTTGACTGGCCTTTTTTTGGATCCTTAGACCGATACTCTTCAATGTATTGACTAGTAACTGCGTAGCTTGCTAGACTTTCAATGACATATTTTTCAGCACCTTATTCTTTACATGATCCATGGTAAGGAAAATCCTTACTGGAATAGTGTCAATGCCATTTTTCTCTCTCAATTGATGCATCTCATCTTTTGGTTTTGGATTTTATAAAGACTTAGTCACTTGGGGGCTTGATGTTTCTTTGTCTCCTTGACCTTGATAAGATCTTTCATATGTATTGATCTACTTTACCGTGAGTATGAGTTTGTCTCATACTCCTGCTAAAGTAGGGGCTACATGTGCCATCCTAAAAATTTATCACCCATTATTTGTGGCTCTAACTAGGACCTATAGCCTCTCTTTTGTGATTTCAAGGTCTTTTTCTCATTTATTTATCCCAACAACCTACAATTCAAACTAGGGCCTATCCTTGTCATCTTGATGTCTCTGGTCAAATTTGAGACATAATCCAAGGGTGCACAACATTTTAAACATTGTTTCCCTAGGTGTGCAACATTTTAAACATTGTTTCCCTAGGTGCACAACATTATAGGCATTCTACACCCTGGGATTTCATCCAAGATTGGGCCTAGAGCCCGATATTGGGGTTTTTCATTTAATTCTTTTCTAATGGTCAGTCTAGCTTAGTTTTAGATCCAAAAATGAGGGGAAAAGTATATAAACCCTATATGTCTCCTCATTTTCCATATCACAAGTACTCTCAAGCTATCAAGTGCAAGAAATTATTTTTAGATTTTCAAGAGCATTTAAGAAAGCTACGTGATTTCAAGATCTCGAGCCAAGGAATTCTTCTTCTTCTTCCATCTCATCAAGGAAGTATTCTTCAATTTGGAGTAATAATTTCTATCTCATGGTGGTGTTTTAGTGGAGCTCTAAAATAAGCAAATGAGATCTATCTATCTCCATCATTCATTTCTCTCTCCTTGCAAAGGTGATCAAGAAACTCAAGAAATTCAAGAAAATAAAGATATAGGAGTGGTTTCATTAGATCCATGCATGTGTGAAGGACTCCTTGATGCTACGTCTCTTTTCCATGGTCAAAAACTAAAATTAAATCATCTAAAACAATAATTCTTCATGGATTTGAGCGATACATACATCTATATGTGAGGGTAAGAACATTAACATGGTTCTAAGCCTTTGTATTTATTGTGTTCTTTACATTTCATATTTCAAGGTTGATTCCTAAATAGGTGTTTGACCAAGGAAAACCCCTTTATACAACCTTTCTCCCCATTTTTCTATGTGCAGGAATAGGCTAGGAAGATGTAACTAAAGATCTAAGCTCTGCAAACCCTGACACAGGTCCCTCCAAAATATGGAACACGTTCATCAAGTACAGAATGTTTCAAAAATTTTGCACCTAGGTACAAAACATTTTAGGCATTCTTCACCCTCCAAAATCAATTAAAATTTACAAGATAGGAAGCACACAAGTCACAAAACCCAGATCTAGAAATACAATTGATTTTGGGGTGTCTATTGTTACTGAAAACAACCTACACTAAAATAAGACCTAAGATTATATACACTAAGCTAATACATGGGGTGTTACATTCACCATACTCTCTTCCTTCAGAGTGGGTGTTCCTCTTTAGTCGTATTCTCTTATTTCAAAATATACTATTCTTTCCTACAATAAAGTTTTAGGTACAATTTAGCAAATTTAATAATAAGAATCTCATTAAAGCTCAAAGTCTTCCCATAACTCCTTACATGAATTTAGGAACAAAGTAAAATATGTGTGTTGCTCAAAGTATCCAATGTATTTTCACCTTATAGCACAAATGCAAAAGTTAAAAGAAACACAAAGTCTGCAAGTTACCTCCTTGCTTGAGCATTCTACACTAGCTTCAAACGTGATAAGCAACTCAAAGTCTGCAAGACCAAATATGAAAACTAAACTATAAATATAAACACAATAAGAAGCTCAAAGTCTACAATATCAAATTTAAATTCCTCTTGAACAATAAAATAACACTCATAATCAATCTCTAAAAAATTTCATCACATGACAACTTGAATTAGCACAAAGTCTAAAAACAACTTTCCTCTTTTATTGAATGTAATTTGATTTACATCTAAGCTCAAAGTCTCATACTGCTCAACAAATTGGCAAAGTTTTTTTGCATTGCCAAAAGATGTCTAATTACTATGAGCCGTCTTTAATGTATAGAAGAGAGGTTGTGAGAAAATAGTGAGAGGATCATAACTAATTGTTAACTTCAAGGTCATTAAATCTCCACAATTCATATGAATTTTGTAATAGCTTCTAGATTTGATTGTGTGCAATTTTTTATCATCAACATTTCAGATCACACTACGTGATCCATCATCAGAATGTAAGAGAGTGTGAGGAGAAGAAACAAGGTAGATTTCAAACCTAGAAACCAATAAAAAGAAAGGAGAAAGGAGGGGAGGAGAGAGGAGGGAGACACACAAAATCAAAATTGACAAGACCTCCACAAAATAAAATAAAACAACAAATAAAATAGAGTTCAAATAAATGAAATCAGAAACTAGAAAAGAAATAAATCAAACAATAAATATAAATATAAGAATAAATAAATAGAATTATATAAGAATAAATGTGTATATATATATATGTGTGTGTGTGTGTGTGTGTGTGTGTGTGTGTGTGTGTGTGTGTGA